>JAULBZ010000898.1:0-25680 GCA_032360805.1 Neoturris breviconis | reverse complement strand
AATCTCACCCAAGATGTTATATATCATTGGAAAGATAATTTGTTCACCTTTTATTTGCTTTTTACCCCATCTAAAAATATTCTTTACTTTTTGAGATAATTACTAATTTGTAATGGCATGTAAAAAAATCGCTCTGAAAATAGGTCAGATCCGCCTTAAACACCTGTGCTTTCAAGCCATTCGCGTTTTCACCACATCGAAAAAATCAAAAGAAATTTTAAAACGGGCATAGTGGCGCTGATTTTAAAATTCCCGAAAGGAGCCAACCCGTGTAGGGTACGGCACATCATAATCTACCATTTCCATTTGTGTTTCATTCAATTCCTATTAAAATAGCGTCCACAAAGCCAAAAAGCTAAAAAATTCCCGCCCGGTGCACTATTTTTGCGCCTGTGGCGTATTTTCGTGCCCTGCTTGTTAAGGTATTTTTTGCATAGTAGAAGAAAAAAATAAGCGAGACAAGAATTTCAAAATGGCGGGCTGAACGGGAAGCAAGCGAAGCTGTTTATTTGTTCAAAATTTTGGTAATTTATCAAAGTGATAGCACAGTAGTGCTATCACTTTGTGGCGGTGGCCCACTTTTCTTAGACCATGTTCCCGAAGTGCTAGCATTTTGAAATTTGCATCGATAGCGGTTGGGTTGTAGCGATATTTGAATTTAAGGACATCCTTGGAAACCACTTGGATCGAAATCGGTCCGGAGTTAGACGATGAAACGCTAGCTTGTAGCAATCCACAGCTGTTTCATTTCACTGCTGTTTTATTTACGGTGATTTACAAAAAAAATTTTTTTTTTTTGAATATTTCAATCAGCTATAACTTGGACTAGACTTACTCTTATTTGATGAAGTAAACTGTTCAGGAAAGTTGGGGCCCTCCTTGATACGTATTTAACACTATAAATAACATATTAATTTTTGAAAAATTCACTGAGTGTGTCCTTCCTACCCCGGTATTTTTTGCAGGTGATAAGTAATTATTTATTTTTTAAGCTCTTCAATATGAGGTCAGATTGTATTTTTACCTCGGAATCCCTTTAATAAAATCACTTTTGCTTTAGATTTACGTATACATTTATAATTCTAGGACCAATACAGCATCTCAATTTTAACATGACAAGGTAATTGTATACATATTAGTATTGTGTTTATTTACTAAATATTAGTCCTGGTGTTGTGTTCAAAAGCCCTCCTCCACTGTCATTATTTACGCAAATAAGGAACCGTCTCGAAAATAAAATCTACAAAGGAGAGTACTGAGTCAACAAACTTGCAATGTATTTCGTACCGAAGAAACCAAACCATTTGCAGCAAATTTGGTTTTCCTTGAGTACCGACATTTTTATTTCGCGTAACCCGACTACTGAAAAAAATAGTAAGTCGGTCGTTTGGTACATATTTTTTTTGGGTCAATGTCTAGAGAGAAAAATGCTTTAAACTGGCCTACATTTAACACTTTTGCCTTGTTTTAAAGTATACCACTTGTCAACACATATCCAGTCCAGTGTACAAGTGTGAATCGATTAAAGCTGAACACTTACATCAACATGTATGGCTATTTAATACAAATATTATGCAGGGAAAATCTCAAATTTAAATACAAGTACTGGACTGGACGAGAAGGACAGCAAGCGAGATGGTGGCTTCTTCACTAGACTTGGGGGGAAATATATTTTAAAGGTGGAAATTTGTTTCGACACATGATCAAATAACAGAACATGATTGGGTGAAACATCTCGTCATAAAAATACCTTATCGGGGGGAAAAGTCGAGTAAATGGTATCTATAGCTATGGTAACTCGTGTTTTTTAATCTAGCCTACAGCGTTTCTTGTTTTATATATGGGTTAGACCTCAGGGATCGGCTACTGTAATATTTCATGTAAACAATTCTCCAGCATACGCCATCATTAAAAATTTTTGTTCAGAAAAAAATTGTACAGTCGGTATTTGTTGTAATGTAAGGTCGGTAGATTGGCTGTTTTCAGTCCAAAAAAAAAAATTAAATTTTGCCGACCCAAAGATTTCGCACTTGGCATCATAAACTTATGATTGGTCGGGTTACGCGAAACAAACAAAATTTTTAGGACAGCCTCGATCAATTAAAAATATTTTTTCTCTTGCATGTACATGTATGCGTCATTTAAATTTAATTTACATACTGATGTTGTTGTAAAACCCATATTTTCTGGTATATATAACAATAGGGGGGCAGTTAATTTTCCAGTGGGACAGATTTGTCAGGGGGCAGGAGACTTTGTATTCTGAAACTATGCTCAAAAATCACTCCTGCACAGTCATTATTTGCTCTTACTTTGATCACTGAATACCTTTTGAAACAAATATATCATCAGTGTTCGAAATAATAGCATATAATCACTGCGGAGGAGTGATTATTTGCTCTTGTTTTGAACACTAATATTTTCTTTACTTGTAGGGGCGGTAGGATTGAACTTGGTGCTGTTACTCCACATAATATCAAACAACTAAAAAAATTGAATTCGGTTGTGTTCCCTGTTTCATACAATGACAAAGTATGTTTATTTTATCTCTACAGAGAATCATGTTATGTCGTGTATAATGGTTTCTATTCTAAAGAAATAAAAATATGTATAAAAAAAATGATACAGTATACATACAGTGTCATATTTAGGGCTTTTTTTGGGCATACCTGTTTTGAGCGCATGAAAATAGCAAAAGTTACTTTTACCCTATTGAATGGTTTATTTGAACAGCACAGGTAGATGCTTGTCTTTTTCTGACATCAGAATTGAGTGATGATGTAAAAAGGAGAATGAAAAATTTTGCTCAATAATTAATTTGGGCTTCCAAACCTGTATACCGGTATCAAAATTGCCATGGATATGTTCTTGATAATCCTCTAATTTGACAAAGCATGCCTTCGAAAATGTCATTATTTTCAGGTGTATATTATACTGGGCGACATTTGTTTTGAGTATATCTGACATTTAATACTTTTGTTCCAGTTCTATAAAGACATACTTGATGTTGGTGAATTAGCAAAATTAGGTAAATGAGAGACCATCTCTAAAATCCCCTCCCTTTAAATTTCCTTTTTAACAAGTTAGTACTGTGTTTGGGATTTCAAATTATGCTTGAAAATCTCTCCTCTATAGTGATTATTTCTCCTTATTTCAAACACTGTAGTAACTGGTAAAGTTTCAATTTACACCAGATTTGTCTATGTAATGCTTAAACAAATAATCACTGTGGACGAGTGATTTCCAAGCAAAAATCTATGCTAATACATTCCCCTTTTACAGTGTTTAAGCACTGATAATTTTTATAGCAAGACTGGATATAACTACCAGACATCACCTGTGGAGGAGTGTTTTTAAGCTGAAAACTATGTTAAAAAACACCCCTCCGCAAGCAATGTATTCAGACTTAGCATCACCTTACTTTAATTTTTACAAGATAGTAGCCAAAACTAGTAGTCAAAACTAGTAGCAGATTCTGAGGGAATTTTGCAAACACACATGATACTGTTTGTTATTCATATTTTAGTTATATGTCGTTTGATCTCATTTAGTTGTCATTAAAAGCACGTGTAAATGCGGGTTTCTACCAGGCGAGTTCATTCGCATGAATTCTAAACGAACACATTACATTGGTTCGAAGCGACGTCACCTAACAGCTTTCAACCAATGTAATGGCTTCATTCATAATTCGTGCGAACGAATTTGTCTAATAGAAAGCCGCCTTCATTTCTTATTTTCAGCATTTTATAATGACATAGTAGTTGGTGCAGTTTGTTGTCGTGTTGACAAGTCAGAAAATGCAAGAAGGTTATATATAATGACTTTAGGCTGTTTAGCTCCATACAGGCGTTTAGGAATAGGTAAGTAATAACCTGTGGAAGAGTGATTTTTAACCCACTAAACAAAGTTTAGATGGGCTATTGCTATCACTTTCCGTTGGCGGCAACGGCGGCCCACCTTTCTTATTAGACCATGTTCCTGAAGTGCTACAATCTTGAAATTCGGTACCAGCATTTGCGCTGATATTTTAGAAAGGTTCACCAAAAAGCTTTTCGATTTTGTCTACTCGGTCCCAAGTTTTGGGCAAAAAAGGGTCCAAATTGATTTGTTTATGACATTCTAGGCAATATTACAAGACTACCTGGCCAATTTTTTTTCGATTTTGTCGATTTGGGACCTAGTATCGGCGAAAAAGGGATTTTTTTAACAGTTTTCGAACATTTGATTTACATTCACCAAAATTATTTTTTCATGATTTTCTTATGATTTTCTCATGGTTTTTGGTGGACTTTACAATTTCTTTGAATTTAGTTTATAAGGATCTGAGTTATTATGTTTATACCATTATTAATGACTTAGAAATGTAATGACAATACATAATTTAACAGAGGAAGAGTTTTTTAATAAAATAATTTGTTTTAATGAATATGTAATCTTCTATTTCATTATTCTTTATTTCTTTTTAATTTTAATAACAGATGGCGACAACCACCTTTACTTGACAAGATCTTATTACTGCTAATAGATACCATGTTTCTATTCATATCATGTTAAAATAATTATGTTTAGTATGCTACTTTAAAATGTTTTATTAAAAAGTGATATATGTTGATATAACTACATTTAAAACAGGTGCATTAAGTTGAGGTATACTTTATTTATTAGACATGGTATATATATAATGATATGATGTGTAATGATATGATGTATGTTATATAATGTGTGTATGCAATTCATATCCACAAGCTATTTTTGAGCATTGCTTCAGGATATGATTTGAAATTTCACTATTCTCCACAGTGATTTGACATAATTTTACCTTGATAAAGGTGTTCCAATTATTTATTTCACCTTTAATATTTAGGAACGAAAATGTTAGAACATGTGCTAAAAATATGTGAAGATGATGGGAAATTTGATAGTGTTTATCTGTAAGCATCAGTGGTCATAATAAATGTATTCACAAATACATGAAAACACTGCAGTGCACAACAAGGAAGTTATGTTATGGCTGCTCGCTGCTCAAACTAGAACTTGATGCAATGCAATAACTTCCTTTTTGTGTACTGTTTGGGCAGCCAGCCAAGTTTTCATGTATTTGTGAATAAGTCAATTAGAGTAAATAATCACTGTAGAAGAGTATAAAACCTGAAGCTACGTTTAATTAATTACTCCTACACAGGGATTATTTGAGTATGTGAACAGAGGATCATAGGATTAAGAATCTGCAGAGATGGTAACCCAGCCGGCAATAACTTGATCAAAGTATGCAGTAAAGACGCTAGAACATTGTCTTCAACATTTTTCTAGCGTCTTTACTGCAGACTTTGAAGAAGTTATTCTCCACTGAGAACTTCTCGTTGGTTTGTAATCCAAGGGAATGTTGAGGTTGTCGGACTCAAGATCAAGTTCCCTCTTACTATTTATGTATATCTCAACAGAATATCTATGTATTAAATGACAATACTCCCAAATAACGATCAATGTAGAATTGTTTTTCCGCAAATATGTTTGTAAAATGTAGTGCTTCTATTTTGAAATTTTATTTTAGTAATTTTAATCAACCAAATAATAATTACAATGTCATTTCTAAATATTATATGTTAAAAAAACACTCCTCCACAGGCGTTGGCAGTTATTTTGAAGCTTATTATAATAATTTGAGGGAATCTACCTTTATTCATTCAGGTGAAAGAGTGTTATCTCTTCACAGGCTTATTTTACTGACTTATTTCAACCCCTGTATATTTCTCGTTATAGACATGTTCAAGTCAGCAATGAAAGTGCCATCGAATTTTATAGTAATTTTGGCTTTGAAATAATCGAGACAAAAACTCAATATTACAAACGAATAGATCCAGCTGATGCTTATGTATTGCAAAAAACATTGCGACCTGCTCTCAAAAAATAAAGCAAATTCAAGAATGGAAATAAGCGTAAATAATATCTGAGAATTGTTTGGTTTCTTCTGGCGTATAAACCAATTAATTGCAAGGTGTTCGAATCTAAAGAGTAAATAATCTCTGTGGTGGAGGGATTTTTGAGCATACCTTCAGGCTCCTCTACATCGATTATTTACTCTATTTCGAACACTGCACCTACAATATGGTTGAGTTACCATCTTGCTTCGCAGACACTCTTCCCAATCCGCAAAAACATGTTCAAAGTCCTCAGTAATGACCTTATAACAGCGTTAAAAGGTGGTTCTAGCGTTTTTACTGAGGACTTTGAACTAGTTTTTGCCCATTAGCTTAATGTTTTTTACGTTCTGTTGGTTTCTTCGCTTCCATGTCGCAGCAAACTGTTTTAGTGTGACTCCGCCGGCACACGACGTCGGAGCAACGTCAAAACGACGTTTTGACTTGGTTTCGACGTTGTTTCGACGTCGTATGTCCACTGGGATGTACTGCATAACCATGCAAGGCATGCGACGTCATATGAACGGTGAAACGGTGTTGCTTTAACGTCGTTTCATCGTCTTGAGTGGGACATGTGTTTAAACGACGCTGTTTTAATGTCATGTAACGTTAGTTGATTAGATGTAATACAAGTCATTTTATACCTTTAGTCAGAAAGAATGAAAACCATACTTTCACACGATTGTAGCTATATTCTACGCATGGTAAATAAGGTCCAAATTATAAAAATAGAATCTAGAGATAGACGTTGACTCATTTGTTCTACCGTTTACTTTGTTTGTTTTACATTTTATTTGGCCATTTCTGGTCCACTAATTTATAATTACTACTGCTTAATCTCAAAATACTGCACATATCATGTCAACGAAACAATGAAGAAACCAATAAATTGCAAAATCTTTGATTCCTCTCTGTAAATTTTAGTTTTACTCCCTAAGCGTAAACACCAGTATAATTTGTTCGAACGAATTCTAAGTGAAACCATTACATTCGTCCGCTTTCAACCAGTGTACTGGCTTCGTTTTAAAATCGCGCGAACGAATTCGCCTAATGGAGATCTGCCATCAGAAAAATCAGTCGTTCAAAAGTTATAGAAGGAGTGGAATGTGCCCCCCCCCCCACCCCCCTTCGTCAGCTTCGAGGAGCCCCAAAAAGCCCAGCATATTTAGAGTTAATTTAAAAGGGCACCCCAGTGCTTAAAATAAGAGAAAATGATCACTGTGGAGGAGGGATTTTTTAGCATAGCTTCAGTTAGGTAACAAAGGTAAACAGTTTCGGTTTTACAGAAATGCATCCAAAACTTTCTTTGGCGATAATATGAAATTACTGATAATGAGAAGTTTCCATAATCATCATCAAATTCCACGCTTATTATACCATAGTATTGTGACTATGATTATATGTAAATTAAAGTTTCACAAAAGACATAATAAAAAAGATCAGAATTATTATATGAGTCATAGTATTGTTGTATTTAAACATAGATATATATGATTTAAACGGTGCTCTAATATAATTAAGTAGGCATATTAATCGTTATATCCGTTATAGTGGGCACGTGACGTCTTATCTAACGGCGTCATTTTGACGTTTAGTTCTTGACAATTATGATTAAATGTTGTGTTCAAATATGGTCGTTATATCTCTAAATGGCAGCCCTATACGAGACGAGGTGATATATAAAAACAAATAGCTGACAAAAAGAATCGTGGGATATTTCGAAACCATCTTATTATATTAGACAAATTTATGTTTTAATGTTTTTATATCAAATAAACGTATCTCGATTTATATCATTTATGGGCAACGGACGTATAACAGCACTGTACCGTACATGATCGATTAAACACCCCCGGTCAATTAAATGCTCTTGTCGAATAAACGCCCCCTCCCAAGAGTCTTTTATTAAATAAATAATCACTGCAGAGGAGAGGTTTTTGAGCATACAGGTTCAGGCTTTTCTACATTTATATTTGCTTTCAAACACCACAACCTTGTTCAAAGTCCGTAGTAAAGACGCTAGAACAACGTTAAAAACATTGGCGCGAACTTTAAACAAGTTTTTACCCACTAGCTTAATGCTTCTTTCGTATGTTGCAGCAAAATTGTTTAATTAGCCTAGAAAGGCTGTTGTTTAATTAGCTTAAAATCCGGAAGATTACGGTGTAATACGGCAGTTTCAGTGAAAATGCGGCAACCACCGTGTTTTCCTCCACTGTGTTTTTTAAACTAGCAGGCCGTCGTTATAAAAATTTCGCTTAAAAATAGTGACTCGCTTAATTAAATTTATACTTAAAAGAGAAGACTCCGATTTCCCGATTAACCCCGATATCTTTCCCGCTTTTTGGATTTAGCCTACTACCGACTATAAACTAGTCTATGTGTTTTTTAGCAAACGACATCTCTAGTCTATGTTTTAATATGGCTCTGCCGGCGCTGGAACAACGAAGGTGTTTCGACGTTGTTCTGATGTGTTCTCACTGGGAAGTACTGTTACCCCAGCAAGCATATGACGTCATATGAACGGTGAAATGACATTGCTTTAGCGTCGTTTCATCGTCTTGTGTTGAGTGGACATCTGTTCAAACGATGCTGAAACAACGCCATTGACACTTTCGTCAACGTTGTTTCAATGCCATTTGACTGTGATGTAATCTTCATTTAATCACAAAGCTTGTGGTAAATAAGTAATCACAAACAATGTGATAAATAAGGTCCAAAAAATAAAAATAGAATCTGGAGATATTGACTTATTGTTTGTTATTTATTTTATTCTCTCGGTCATTTCCGGTCCTTGTGTTGTTATACAGTAAGAAAACAACAACAACAAAAAAGACTTTAAAATCACCCTATTTTGGTCAAACATTTATATATATATGACATGAAAGCTTATCAAGTCAGTTCACATTCTGAAAATTTGATTCCCTAATGACAATTATTTGAGGAGATATGAGTGATTAAAGTTTTTTTTTTGATCAAACTTCATTGATTATATGCATAATTACATAAAGTTGTAGCTAGCATTTGGTAAAATAATTCTTTATATAACCCACTTCCTGTTATTTATAAATGCTCAAATCTTCAGGGCTTGATCAGCAATTGTCAATAATGAACTTGGCATCGATTTTGGAATTTTGACAAAGTAGGGTGATTATCCGACTTTAATCTGTAAATGATCAAATAACGATTTTTTAATAAACGACCCCCCTCCTGTTAATGTTGATGACGAAGATGCAGTATGAATATTTGTGTTAATTAACATCATTAAAAAAACTGTTAGGCGATTACGCCCCGGGCGTTTATTCGATCATTCACGTTTGGTGGCATTATTACTCGACGCTTGCATAATCGTCGTTTCCACTCTGGCGATCGTTGATTCAACGCTCACTATCGTCGATAACAATAACAAATCCTACAAATGATATGTTGGATGAAAGTTTAAATGATTTTAAAGTTTCATCCAACATTTCTTCGAACATAGGTACAGCAAACGAATATAACATTAAAAATGTTCAAAGAAATGTTTGATGAAAGTTTAAACTCATATAAACTTCCATCCAACATATCATCCAACAAATTTTCTATCCAACAGCATCCAACACATTTAGAGCCAAAAAGCCTGGCCTGAATAGGGTTAACATGCATTGCCAATCAAGGATGATCGGTGTGTGTGTGTGTGATCCTTGTCAACACGAAAGAGCGGAGACTCTCCGCTCTTCTGTATTTCGAAAAGGCAAGAAGCCCTGGGAAGCGACCAAGTGTGTAAATTTGATAAATAATTTTGAAAATCACGTCCTTGCAATCAACCTTTTCACAAATGATGAAAACGAGGCGTTTGTTGTTTAAAATATAAACCTGTTGCAATGCAACCACTTCCTTTTTGTACAGGGACTGAAATGTTTTCATTTGGCCCTCAAAGCGAATTTTTTCGCCTAGTGGAAATATTTGTAAACGACTTATAAAAAAAAATGATTCTTCACTCCCCACCGCAGATGTTTCTTATTAAAAAAAGCGTACGTGTTGTTTGACAAGTGGAATACTGTAATTGGGACATTTTTCAGGATAATATAATTATTGTTATTTGGTTGTAGTCATTTGAAATATACTAATTAACGATATGAAACTCAACCTCCGCTGTAACACAGCTTTGCTGAATACGGCCCATGCATTCCCGTGCTTGTTGAACTATGTGTTACCATGCTATACACAGTTCAAATACGAGAACATACGGCAATCAACGTGCCAGTAATTTAAATGAATTGTTGTAATTGTCACAGGAAAAAAAACTGGTGATTATATGACTATGGTAATTATGACCATGCCTTCTATTCAATATTAATTGGAATAGTTTACTTGACAGACAGCTTGTGCATATAGTTTAATGATGTCATAGACGCACGGCAAAAAGTTGATTTGTTTATGACGTTATTCTGTCTTCATTTGAAAGTTGACAAGTGGGACAATTTTTGCACCGATTACTGCTTACTTTTCTTTTCCCTTGCTAATTTTCATTGCGGGTGGAAAATTCCGCGCGAACGCTGAAAGAAGATTCTCCATTGGTAGAAATTGATGGCTTCAATAGAGACCTCGTCTCTAGGCCTTCTTCTCTTGATTTTCTATTTCTCAAAAACCTCAATATACCCTGGTGACGATTTACAAGGCAAGAACCCTTGGTTGGATTTACACATTATTATTTCTATCTTTTATAGTGTTTCGAAAAGGCAAGAAGCCCTGGGAACGAGGTTGCTAGTGTACATAAATTTAATAGAAAAAAAATTAGGGAAGAGTTTAAATAAAATAACACATCAACTTCGTAAACAGGGTTTCCTTTCAAAAATGTCAAAGGGTACGAGGTGTTAGATAACATTTTTGTCTGAATATTACCGTGCACCAATATTTGATGTAATGTAATTTTTGTTTTCACTGCTAAACAGTCGATTTCTCTCTGCGCTCATCTCAAAATAGCCTGATCACCAGTCCAGTGGTTTTGCAGTTTTAAGAATTGGGGTTCAGGATAGTTTCAACATGTTCCTATTTTTCTTGTTTACAAACAACCAGAAGCCTGGAGATGAGGTAGATTTACAAATGTTTTATTTTTTATTTTACTATGCCATGTTTCATGTTTATAGGCCAAGAATGTCTTTCATAACATTTTGTTGTTGTTGTCCATAGAAACATATAAAAAGTATTTAATACTTCCAGACTACACCCGTTGTAATAAGAATAGTTCATTCATTAGAAGTACCAACTTTGTCTCAATGGTTTTCTTCCATAAGTTTCTTAATCGCTTTGAAGGAGTATGGAAAGAAATTGTGTCTACGTAGGAGAGTGACAATTATAATGTCAATAAAATTAAAATCGTTTTACGCAATATTGAATGCGTCAGAACGCGTGTTTATTTATAGTTGTTTATATTATAATGAGTTGAGTAATACGAGGTATTTATTTAATTCATAGGGGAAATACTTTGGAGACATTCCCACGTACGAATTAAAAAATGCCACTGAAAGTATTTACTTTCGCTTACCTTCGCTGGGAAAATTTTTTCTGCAATACGCAATGATATAACGCATATAAAGGCACCGCCACCCACCTCAAACATACGCTGATCGTAAAAGCACATTTAAAAGCGATCATTCAAACCTTCAAATACTAATAAATTTTCTATGATTTTGTTTTTTAAAAACGATTAATATCGCATCGCCATCTAGTCTGAGTCCCAACTATTATGAATACTATGAATACTAGGTACTACTAAATGGAGCTCAGGCTATTGCGCATCTTGAACCGCTGAAAGTTGAGCCGATTTTTATGAAGAAAATTTCATCAAGAGATACACGCGTGTCTTCCGGGTTATGCCATGGTCCAACAGTAACATAATTTACAAACAAAAGTATGTGTAACATGTGTTACCAACCTCGAGATCACAGGGCTTCTTCTCTCTGACGTCTTCAGTTATAAAAGAGAGAAGAAGCGCTGGGATCGAGGTTGATGTGTTACGATATTGTGTACATATTTACAACGCAATTCGGACGGATATAATAAAATAAACGTAAAGCGGCACATTCCTACAATAGCTAACACGGCTCTATAACCAAACTATTTATAGACAAAATACCATATTGGCCTTTGTGGAGTATTTTTAACATGACCGTCCGCAGCTTTAAGGTTAAAAATTGGCGATTAATTTGTCTTTTGTAAGCCTTCGGAGAGTTTACACGGATGTTTTAAAAAGATAGAGCATTTATGAAATGGTAAAATATATATAAAAATAAACTAAAGGCATAAGTCATGATTGCAGACTAAAATAATAAGGAGCAATTGGATAGTGCATAAAGAGCTTGGTTAGGAGAGGAATACACAAAAACAACACAATCTTGGTGCAGAAGAGCAAAGATATTTCTCATCTCGCAAACCGAAGGTAATAACAACAAATCAAAACAAGACCAACTGAAGCACATTTCAAAGAGAAATCATCCATGCCAACAGAATATCTGTTTGTTGGACGACTTCTTCTGCTGACGCACAACAGTACGGATCTTAAAATCAGAAACGAAAGTTTGCATCTAATTAAGGAGAGCACGTTCTCGCACCTTTCCCATATTTGTGAAACTTGGAATTTCCGGGCCTTCACCACTGGTCAATGAGAAAACTAATTCGAAGGGTTTATTGCAGCCTGTTCCACAAACTCAGCATCTGACGGAAAACGCCATGTATCAAGTTTATCCCAAACACCTTGGTTTGAGAAAAGCTTTTTAAAAAAATCAAAATGCGGGCATTTTCTTGCTAATAAATATAATTTTTTCAACTTCGTTGATTGCTAGGGTCTTTTTATCTCTGATATGAGGACGGCGACTCTCTACGTACTCATATCAGAAATTGGTCTGGATGCCCTGGGAACGAGGTTGTAATTACTCGATACGAAATTGCCAATTGACTATTCTTACCTGGGTACACCTAAAGAAAGTTATTGCATTGCATCGAATTCTACCTTGAGCAGACAATTTTCATGCATTGGTAAATATGTCTACTCTATGTCTAATCAAAGTCCGCAGTAATGACGCTAGAACAAAGTTTTTGCCAACTGGTTTACACTACCAGTAGTATTGTTCGGAGCATATGGAAGTGAGGTTGTTTATGGCATTATAAATAAATCAAAAAAAAAGTTTGTTATGCATTCCTGATTAAGAAAAGTTTCTTGAAAGGTGGTTTTCATGAAGTTGATAAAATCATAATTTATGATAAAGCTATTCAAATTTCAACTGTTCAATGTTTATTATCACAAGAATTTACGATATTAGTGAAATCAAATTGATTCAATTTAATTTACGGTCATGCAGAATTTCCCTGATACTTAATACAGCAACACTCTCCTGCATAGGGGTCATTTCAGGTAAATACAAATTAGTTCCTATAAACTCAGTGTCTTTTATCGGTATGAGGACGCGTCGAGAGATAAACGGGCCTGGGAACGAGGCTGAGTTATTTCCATGTTCTTACGGCAAACTCACTATGCTTAATTCAAGAAACTAATACACAAAATCCGCTTTTACGCCGCGTATAGATACTGGATACAATAAATTAAATACGCTTATTACATTCTGCACAAAGGGACATACCAAGAATCTCGTGACCATTATTTATTCGATAATCCATCCATTACCGACAGGAATTTTATTTACATGACTCGTTTTAAATGGACTCCCCACCCATGACTCACAAAAACGGAATATCATACAATCGAAATATAATTAAGGTTTCACACTAAAGTGCTTTCATAATAACGCCTTTTAAAATGCTCAGTTAATTGGTGTAATCATAGTCACAGTAATCCTTATAACTATGGTGTAATTTCTGTAGTATCAACAGACATGAAAAGTGCTAACAGGCATTTTATATTGCTGGCTAATCACGAAGTCAGGTGGCATCACTTTCAACCAATAATGGCTTCTTCATTTAGAATTCGTGGATTAAATTCGCCTAGTGGAAATCTGCCTTAAAAGCAATAACGTCGATTATATATACGTTTTACAGACCAGTTGGCCACTAATAAGAGCAAATAATCACTGTGGAGTGATTTTGCTACAGGATTTCTAGCCTGAAGCAATGCTCAAAAATCTCTCTCCACAACTATTATTTCAAACAGTGGGGAGATTTGTAGGGAAATAAAGCACTCAAATGGCTATTATTAACATATTATATTTTTTTCCTTTGTTAATGAAATTTTATTCCAGTTGTCAAATATACAAAATCCAGACCAGATCTTTACTATAAGCTTATATGAACAAATATTAATAAAAATCTTTTATACAAGTAACTAAATCCACAAAAACAAAAGTGGTAACACAGTTGTTGAAATAAGAGTAAATAATCACAAGGGGAAGAGAGATTTTTCAGCATAGTTTCAAGCCTTTTAGCTCAAAAATAACTCCTCCACAGTGATTATTTGCTCTTATTTTCAACCGCTGTAATGTGTATATTGAGCTGTACTTCTAAATAAAATATCATTTTTTACAAAAAGAAGATATTTTCTATGTAAACTAGACTTCCACAAAAACATTTTAGAATGAATTTACAAAGGGATATAAAAGATGACTAGTGGAAATATAGTGAAATAGTCAATATCAATATGTAATTTACAGAAATGGAATTCATCGAAATAAAACATTACACTATATATATAAATAGTCTTCGAAATTCACTATCGCAATCACCTACAGAGGAGGACATTTAAACATAATTTTCAGCCAGGCCGAAAATTATATTTGAATGCACTCCTCCACAGGTGATTGCTGCAGTGAATTTCAAGGACTGTATAATAAATCTAAAATATACAAGTCTTTTAAAAACTGAAGTTAACAGTACATACACAATTATATCTTATCCTAAAGAGTGTATAAAAATGGGTGAAAAAATCTTATTTGCAGATTCTCGTTATGGTTATTTCAATGTTTGAAATAAGAGGAAATAATCACTGTGGAGGGGGATATTTAAGCATTGCTTCAGGATTCCTAGCCTTAAGCAAGCCCAAATATTCCTCGACAGTAATTATTTGCTCTTATTTTGAACAGTTATTTTGACCCTAGGAGATATGCTCAAATTATTATGATATGAAGCTACATGATTGTTTTCACTGGGATGCTGATCTAAATTTTACCAGTTTGCATTGCAAGGAATATTTAAAGTATCCTAAAAAAATATCTAATATAGATAAAAATGTATTTTTAATACATCATACAAATTAATAAACTTCCTGAACCTGTCGAGAAGTTGTATAGCTGCTATAGCTTGGCATGTTAGCTGCTTTTAAATCACTTTTCGACCAGTGATATTTTTGGTAAACATCATCGCTTTGCCATACAGGTTTCGTTTGACGTACTTGTGTATTCTTTTTCCAGTAAGAGGTGTTTGGTTTGTAATAACTACTATATTGATTGAATGAGTAAACAGCGTCACTGGTGGTACTTTGTAATGGTGCTCGAGATAAAGTAGGTGATGTATTAGATGTATAAGAAACTGGTGTGCGATATTGTGATTTAATAGTGCTAGTTGATGTATTAGGTATGCTGTCCCATAATTTGTGTAAATTTTCAGCAGAATAAGATGGTCTACTATTTGCTGGTAAACTTTGGAACATTTGTCCCGCATCCATACTACTAAAACCAGGAGGAGTTGTAGATCTTGATCTCTGATACTGTTGTTGTTGAGCATTCATTGTCGTCGTCACACCACCATGAGGAGGCGTTACAGATCGAGGTCTTTGTTGAGGTCTTTGTTTATGTCTCTGAACACCAGAGATATATTCTGGGGCTTTGGCTGATAATTTTTCAGATATTTTCCGATAAATTGGAAAGATTGCTCCTTTACCCAAGCGACAGCAAACATCTTTGGGATCGATCCATAAAGCCAACCCTTTATTGAAAACAATCAGCATATCATCATCGGAAAAACCACTTTCTAGGGCTGCTTGACGTAATACCTGGTCAATAGAGTTATCGTCAATAGTAATATTAATACATCTGAAAGCGCTACCTTTCATTGGTTTGTCAGGATACCAATGACCTTCGAATTTCTGATTCAGAAGGGTAGTTAGTCTTTCTTTGAGAGTTTCGTCTTGTTTCTCCGATACACCAGACAGTTTATCCTTAATTGTACCAGTTAAGAAATTAACGGCGTATGCAATTTCAGTATTCATGTTGTTTTTTGTATTTGATTAAGTTTAGTTCAGTAGGTATTTTATTTTGACGCGTACTGTACTTTCTCTTCTTCTATGGTGTTGAGTGTCCTTCCAGAAGCTCGCCAATGTTTTTATGTCAAATCAAAACAAATTCTTCTGAATTTTCCAGGGGGTCAAGTAACAGAAATAATACTTCTCGAAACTGAACTAAATGTGTTTTTACTCTGTAAAAACGTAAGCAATAACTTCAAAAATATTGTGTAATATCTTTCCAGGTAATATTTAATATCATAATCACAAAAAGAGACTTATATGCTTGTAAGTAACATGTGAATTATATATTATTTTAAAAATTGTTCTTATAATCTAACCCCCGAGAAATTATTAAGTTAATTAAAGCGCAATCGATAACAGAATTCTAACCAATCATATTTACTGACGTCAGATTCTTTTGTTCTCTGACCAATCATTATTAACTGACGTCAGACGTGTAGAAACAAAATATCGCCTACGACTTTTTAATAAAGGATTTTTATATTGCATAAATTTCGAGCAATATAATTCTTGTGATTACAAAAATAGAAATCGTAGCATAGTAACTATCAACGAATATTACCAAATAAGGGAGAATATCAACATTACGTAATATTATCGGTCTAATTATCGGTTTAATAAAAATTCAATGCATATTATCGGTCGGTGTACAGTACAGTGGCAAACTCGATGTAAACATTCGAAGTCAACATGAGCGCATGCGCGTAGCTATCGCTCTAGAAAAACATTCATGGCGGATGCTAGCAGCGATACGGTGAGATTTCTCTTTTAAAAAATATTTCCCTTCCAATTTTACATTTTAAAAGCTATATTCAAGTTGCTGCGTGCAATGGTTGTTTATAGTGAAATTCAATTATTTCAGTATGCAACGAATATTTGTGTATGTGTCAACGCACATGCTAAAACCAGCTTACTTATTTAAAGTTTGCGAAGCATGGATTGTGTTGTTGAGAAGCGCGCGCGGGTCCCATTTTCTGTTCGCAAGCGAAATTTCAACACTATACCTAGCTAGGACTTAAGAAGAATTTATACCATGACAAATAGCCAAATTACTTCTCTAATGTCACGGAAATCTACCTTCATATAGGCCCATTTTCGAAAATCATGAAGTAAAACGTAAATCACTTTTCACACTAAATAAAGTGTCTTGTCTTTACTCTGCAAGATAATAAGAATATGCAGGATATTTTAACTGAACAACCTGGAACTCAAGTTCATAATATAGAAGAAAAACTAAAAAACATAATTTAAGAAAACTTCAAGATGTAATATCACCAATTTTCAAACTTCTTTCGAGTGTTACGGGTACATCTCTTGACTTTTTCACACTAACCAAGTGTAAAAGACCTGTATGTGTAGCTATCTATATAAAAAGCATAAACTCTTTTTTTTTTTTACCAAATCCCTTTTTAACTTGTACGCGGGAATGAACAACACAGAATAAGGGACCGTCGACAATTAGGTTTCGTCCCGCTTAACGGCCAATTGGCCGTTAGCGTCGAACCCCCTCCCCCCTTAGCGGCCATTACCAATTTTTGTAAATATCTAGTATAAACCCATTCACGTTGGATCCCACCTCTCCTACATGTGTAGTGTCCATTCCTATACAAAAAGACAAAAAAAAATGAAGTAAAAAGACCGCGGAGAAGTCTCAAAATGTTTTGCTAAAGTCCGCGGTAAATATACGAAGCGCTACCGCCTCGCCGGTTGCGCTTAAAATTTCGCCATTTTGTTTTTCTAATTTTACGGCACCGATTATATTAATCGGATACCTACGCACTGGTTTTGATACATTAAACAATTCTCGGCAGTCGGTAAATTAGTTTTGCCGTCTTGGAAATGACCTACGCTCCTCTTTTGCAGAGCTCGCTCGCGGAAGCTACGCAAAAATGTTTTTAGCGATTTAACGGAGTTTTCGTCACGGATTAACGGCCACCATGCAATACCCCCTCCCCCCCTAGCGGCCAATTGGCCGCTAAGCGGGACGAAACCTAATTGTCGACGGTCCCTAAAAAGCAAATGAAAGGTGAACAAATTATCTTTCCAATGATATATAACATGTTGGGTGAGTTCGGACAGAGCGTCCGAATTATCGAACTTTAAAAAAAAAAATACAAAAGAAAAAAAGTAAGGCGATGAGGGTACCTTTTTTTTCTTGTCTCGTTTAATCTTTTCTCGCTACTATCGCCTGCTAAAAATACCTGAACAAGCAGGGCACGTAAATACACCGTGGGTGCAAAATTAGTGCCACCGACAGGAATTTTTAGTTTTTTGGCATTGTGGACGCTATTTTAACTGGAAAGGTGGCTCCTTTCGGGAATTTTAAAATCAGCGCCACTAGGCCCGTTTTAATATTTCTTTTAATTATGAATAAGAGTAAGTTTACTTCAAGTTATAGCTTATTGAAATATTTAAAAAAAAAAAAAAAAAAATGCTAGATTCGGAAGGTCATGTCTGCTTTTTCCGTAAATGAAACAGCAGTGAAACATCAAAAGCATATAGCTTATTTCTTATATTAGGCTAAACATATTACTGTATCTATTTTTAGTCTACATATAGTACTGTCATGTATGTAGGTGTGTAATGCAATTATCATATTTAATGTCCTAAGGTATTACTTTCCCACGGTTTGGCAGGCTACTTTCATTACCTTTCCCGTGATTTCGATATTCTCAGCATGGCCAACTTTATCAATAATAAATCTATTTGTATATTATCTTTAGGAAGAATATAGATATTTTTAAGATGAGTTTTCGAGATTGGATTGAATTAGAAAGTGATCCAGGTATGCAAAGTTTTATGTTCGCACAATCTTATTTAAGTTTATGATATGCTATCGCAATATCAGTGAGTACACATTTTTAATGCTACTTGCATGGTCTTCGAAATTCAGATTGGCATTCCCCACATTTTTAATGCTACTTGCATGGTCTTCGAAATTCAGATTGGCAATCCCCTGTGGAGGAGCATCTTTGGAGGCTAATTTGCAGCCAAAAGGTTGCAAATTAGTATCTGACCTGAACCCTGAAGCCTGTCGCAGTACTATAAAAGATAACATGAAAAATATATGATATATATATGAGTGAATTGATGTATACTATATTTCCTGGGTCCTAGGTCTGGGTCCTACAGTGCAATAGGGTATTCCAACTAAAGCTGGTTCGTGCATGTTCTTTGTAAATTTAAACACATCTGGTCAACAACAACCGGCTGATTCTTATAAATATTCGGCTTTAAATTTGTATAGTCTATAATCCCACACTGCATAAAGATATTTCTATAACTGCACAAGATTGCTGCACAAAACAATTTGTGAACAGGCATGCACAAAGTGAAATAAAGCTCAAACACTGATTAAAGAAGAAAAATGGCTTTTCAGTTGGATGCAACAATTTGTGTAAGAGCACACTACATAACTAACTAGTTCTAAGTAATACTAGATAATACTATTATTGGTTTAGTCGGTGCTCTTTTCCACAATCTACCCTGCCCGCACACAATGTCGCAATAACATCAAAATAATGTCAAAATGACGTTTTGACATTGTTCCAATGTCATACCTATTAGGTTTGATAATCCCAGTTTCTTGCTTAGTTGATTGTTTACAGTCCATGTAACCAGCCTCTAACTTTTATTCTAAATCCTATTTTTACATTCTGTTTTGAAATGCAGATAGGTAACATTATGTTTTTAACATTATGAATCCCTCTTAGACCCAAATAGTGTTACAACTGCTAAAATATCTGCCTTTTGAAGATTTTGGAGATGACTCCTAAGAATCAAACCAAACACTTCACACCTGATAGATCAGTTGAACCATGGGTTTACTCTTTTCTTTTGCTCACTGTTGTTTTCCAGGTTTATTTACATTACTTGTGTATGATTTTGGTGTGAAGAATGTGGAAGTTGAAGAAGTCTATGACCTTTCAAAACCATTTGAGAGGTATGTATAATTGATATTACTGATTCTATTTCTCAGCATTTCAAAGTTCCATGAATGTATACATTTATTATGGAATCTATAGGATATGTTTCCATGACCAATTATGACAAAAGTACAAAAGATAATAATGCAATTAGCCATTGTTGAAAGTTTGAAGCCTGCAATACTGGGTTTGATAAATATTGAATGAGTTATTAACATTTGTGATTTTTTCACTTTTCGCTGTTATTAAAGGGGTTCTTGGGTGAAAATTGATATCAAGTAAAAAACATTTACCTTGTCATGTCATTTCCAAAAAAGCAATTTAAAAGGTGATTTTCAGATATGACCAATAACTTTTGAAGATCATGTGCGACTGTATGCTATAAAAGTCACAAAGTTTCAAGACTTCAGCATTTAAACTAGAAAGGTTGTTTAAATAAAACTGGCATCACGGCAGAATTTGTTCCACTCTGCGCCAAAATGGATTAAAACAAAATAAAATACCTTATATACCCAGTGGGCAATAACTTGTTCAAAGTCTATGGTTAGGTCACCAGAACAATGTTATCAACGTTGTTCTAGCATCTTTACTGTCGACTTTGAACAAGTTTTTTCCCACTGGGATTATATTTGTTTTTCTCCTGTCCCATTTTCTGTTTTATAATTGTATTATGTAATTATTTATTTTTTAATGGCATTATGGAGTATTTTATGCTGTTAGGGCAGGGGTCTGTAAGAAAGAAAAGGGGTGCTTTTTCATAGTGGATTGCTAAAAAATAGCTATATATCAGGGTACTTCTTTAAAAAGGGCACTTCATAAAATTTGCTGACCCCCTTTTTACTAATTATTTTAATAAGACCTTCTTGTGTAGTTCTTAAACTTCTGCATCCACATTAATTATTTTTTGCACATCAACAATCAAGAGCTCACATTAATTTTATTTGCTTGAAAATATTTGTTTTCGTAAATTATTTTTAATTCTGTGTGGTATATACTGAAAGATATTGTTTGATTAGAATTGAATTATATGGTATAAAGTCAGGAACCATCTCAAAATAGGCAATTTTTTCGGTTATTTGTTGAATTTCATCAATTTTAGTTGATTTACCCTTAGGGTAAATCAACTAAAATTGACGAAATTCAACAAAAATGAGCCTCTACTAAAGTATGTTAGGTAAACGAAATTGCAATAGATTAGTTTTTTTAATGAAGAAACCAATCCTTTGCAAGATCGTTGACTGAGTACTCTCCGTTGTAGATTTCATTTTTGAGAGGGTCCCTTAGCATAAAAAAATTATTGTCCTTTGTGTATGGATATGAAATTCCTGAATATGTCATTTCATAATCAGGTTCTAACCGTAACAAGTAACTAACCTAAAAAATAAATTAGTAAACAGTCTTAGGTAAGTCACCTTTATTTTGTACTTCCAACACAATGCAGCTAGTTTTGTTTTTTTTCATTTAGATGTGTGTATGGTTTCATATTTTTATTTAAATGGACAGAGGAAAGAAAGTCTCGGCGGAAAGCTGTAGTACCTGAAGAAAACTTTGTAATTGATGAAAGTATTGAAAATGATATGTTTTTTGCCCAACAGGTAACTATATGATATTTCTGATATGGACAGCAAATGCTTTCTTTTAATAATCCCTCTTCCAATGGAGGGCATTTTATTGAAAAAATTTAATACTGTAAAGTGGGAGGTTGGTTGTACAATACTGAGTGAACAATGTTCTTTGCTTGTGTGAATGATCAAATGGAATGGATGTAGACCTATTTACATTCCTGCACAAAATAAAAATGATTGCATTGCAACAAGTTCTACTTTGAGCAGCCAACACCTCGTTTTAATGTATTTGTGAATATGTCTATTGAAACTAATTTTAATTAAACTTTTTGATGACATTATTGTGAAACCTATGTTACTGAAGTACTTCCATAGCCATCACAGGGCTTCCACAGAAAACCTGACTAAATTGTGTTTTAGACTCAAACGCAGAGAATGCTAAGAGAAATCGATTGATCCTCAGAATAAACTAGCAGTTTTTTATTGTCCTCAATACATATTTTTCAGTTTTATTGTTTGGCCTTCCTAAATTAATTTGTTTTTGTCAACTGTATTTTGAGGGAAATCTTTATTCTTTAACCTTTTGAAATTGAGAAGGTATTAAACACGATTCAGCAAACTAAGCTCCCTGAGTTTTGTTATGAAAGTGATTGAAGAGCACTTTCTATGTGGTGTAGATCACAAAAACTATAGGGGTGAACTATGCAATTATATTCTAATGCTTTATCTTATCAGTAAAACAAAAACGGTATAGAAATTAATGGACTTTAAAATTAGCCAGTTAAAAGTCATTTTTTGCAAACTAAAATTTTCCCGTCACATCAAAAATTGATTGTATGAAAAGTTAAAAAAAGCATGATAAGTGTTTGCATCCATAGTTATTATAATTTAATCCTTGTTATTTCAAGCGTTTAATATCTGTATTTTCAACTGACTCATAAAAATTTGCTTTGTCTTTAACTTCTTTGCTATTTTTAATTTTTGATAAGCAAATGCACCTCTTTCTGATTGTCTTTAAAAATAGGTAAGCTAAAAAATAATGTCAACTGAAAATACAAGTCGGTTTGAAATAAGTTGGCATTAAAATTTTAGTCTGATATTTTTTGCTGATATGGCACTCAAAACTCACTCTAGTGATTATGTTCTCTTTATTTTGAGCATTTTGAATCCTTACTTATCTGTATTGTTTATTGCCATGATTTTATACTAGATCATACCCAATTCATGTGCTTCACATGCTCTTCTGAGTGTGTTACTGAATGTTCCTGAAGTTAATCTTGGATATACTTTGAAACAGCTACGTGATTCATGCAAGGGTTTTGATCCAGAGGTATTCCTTATTAAATGTTTTTCTTTTTGTTTTAAATTCTCAAACGTTAATAGTTAATAGGCATGCATTGCATAAGGATTTATAGTTAGTTGCGTTAGTCATTTTAAAGAGAAAACGAAAACATAGGTGATACTGCTTTTGTTAGATTTATAATAACATTTTCCTAACACTTCTTCTGATGTCCCTCCCATTTAAATGCACAGGGGAAGTGTATTATAATTTGAGTCCCTCCTCTAGCCCATGAGGAGGCAAATACTGTCTTTCCTTTCCAAAATATAATTGTAGATGTTGTTGAAGATGTTGTGTATCACTTCCTCATGATTAAATGATCCTCAAACGTCCAGGGTATAAAATCTTTTTTAAATACACACAAAGATTAGAACGGTCATATGATACTAAATTTAATGTTTGTTTTTGTTGCTTTACTTTTAGAGTAAAGGTCATGCAATTGGAAACTTTTGGAACATTGCTGTTGCTCATTATAATCATGGAAGGTTGTTTGACGTCGTATTTTTTAATTTATCATGGCCAATAGTTGCATGCCTGTTAAAGTACTAGCGCTACCTTTCCTCCACATTGTTTCTTTCTTTAATCTGTCTAAAACTTTAGTAGAGTTGTCATATTGAAATTTGGTAACAGTGCTTTTCTATCGGAGGAAAAACTTGTTCAAATCCTGCAAAAATTCTAGAACAACGTCATGACGGTGTTCTAGCATCTGCGTACTTTGAACAAGTGTTTGCTCACTGGGCTTCATCAAGTTAGTACCAAGTATTTATGTTGGTGTACAAATAGGGCTTCAGCAAATAACAGCTGATCATCATCGTGAAGAAATTGTTCAGAATAATGCTCAGCGAATTTGGCTGGAAATATTCTGATAAATCTCTCCTCCGTAGTGATAACCGACAGTTATTTCATGCCCTGTTTTGACGTCCCACGTTTGAAACAGATTTTTAATAATTTAATTAGTGAATTTTGAAATCCTTTTTACAGTTCTTTATTCTTGATGTGCTTTTCTTTTACAGACCAGAGCTTCGTTGGCAGAGCAACAGTTTGAAGAATGTAACAGCAGCGAGCCGTTCAATGGAAGCATTTCATTATGTTAGTTATGTACCTTACAAAGGAAGATTATTTGAATTAGATGGACTAAAGCCGCATCCTATTGACCATGGTAAGGGTTATTTCCACAAGGCGAAAAATTTGTGACGAAAGCCAAATGAAGACATTCCATTGCTAAAAATTGACATCACACATGATGTCACACATAGTGTGATGTCAATTTCTATCAATGTAATTTCTTCTTTTGACATTTTGTCACAAGTTTTTTGCATTTTTTTGCCTCAAGGAAATCAACCTTAAGAACTGTAACCAAGCCTAAAAATAACTGTTGGACATCACCTGTGGAGGAGTGTTCTTGAGTACAGTTTTTTGCTGTTAAAACTCTTCCACAGGTGATGTTTGACAGTTTTTGAGGCTTGTTAGACTGTGAATGAAGAATCTGAATCAATTAAGGAGTCAGTATTTAAAATGAAAAGTGGTGTTCAGTTCTTCAAAATTGTATAAATTTATACGACAATCAGCGATTGCTTATATTTAAGGTGCCGAGAGATGCATTATTTGCCTATTATTTGGTATTATTCCCTGCAAACACTTACAGTGATATAAATAAGAGCAAATAACCACTGTGAAGGAGAGATTAGCTACACTAAAGGAGAGATTAGCTACGCTAAAAATATCTCCTCCACTGATTATTTACTCTTATTTCAATTATAAACACCCCCTCAAATAAGCACCCTTTTATAATTTTTTTTTGTAATAAACGCCTACACTTCCCCTAAACGCAACTCCACTACAGAAATGAGAAAAGACTAGGTGAACGATGTTTTCTGCATATGTTCTTGGAAATATCTGATCATATAGAGGAAAATTTCCAATTGATGAATTAACTTAATATATTTAGGTCCTTGGTCACCAGATGAGTCATGGTCTGATAAAGCAAGACAAGTAATACAGGACCGGATACTACTTGCTACTGGAGGGTAGGTATATTGAAGGAAGGAAGATTGAATTGATTGTAGAAAAATTTTATTATTTAATTTACTGCAAATATTAGTAGTAAGTTCAAGCTTGGGTTAAAACGAGTTTGAAATAATACAGCATGAAGCATATGCATAAGACCTTAAGTCAATTTTTTGTCAGACGTTTGATATCAAAGTAAATTGTCTGATAAGTGAAATATATGTTTGATGGTACTGAACTCAATTAGACAGATACACATTATGCTTACAGGGCTTGAAATAACTGCCAATCATCACTGTGGTGGAGAGATTTTTCAGAATATTTTCTGCCAAATTGGCTGAAACATATTTTGAAAAACCACTCCTATACAATGATGACTGGCTGTTATTTCAAACCTTGTGCCTATGATAAACATTTTTAGTCATGACTCAACCCAGTGGGCAAAAACTTGTTCAAAGTCTCCTGTAAAGGTTGTTCTAGTGTCTTTATCGCAGACTTTGAACAAGTTTTTGCCCACTAAGGATATTTCTGCTTAATACATACTTACAGATTGCGTCTAATATTTTGGATTATTTGCTCTTATTTGGACCACTACATATCAGGGCTTGAAATAACATCCAGTCATCACTGTGGAGGAGAGATTTTTCAGAATATTTTCAGCCAATTTGGCTGAAGATATTCTGAAAAATCTCCT
>JAULBZ010000897.1:0-25681 GCA_032360805.1 Neoturris breviconis | reverse complement strand
TTTGAATGTATTCTAAACTTACAGTAACACTACTCCTGAAGATTGAAAAAAAAGAATAAGGATTAGAAAAGATATTATATGAAATTATCATGAAATAGAAAAAAGTTTTTCCAGTTTTTCCAGCACAAAGCCACTGAAAAGGTGCCTTTTTCTAGTTTTTCCAGCCCCGTTAGCCACCCTGGAGAACTGCTCTCCACCGTATTTCAAATGTAGGTTCTTATCGGCAAAAACAGCAAAAGAATTACATACTTTAATAATATAAATTTTTGTGAGCAGTTTAAATAAGTTAAGTGCCAAGGCACACATAAATTGTTTGTTAGCACAGCAGCATTGTTATACACAAAAATAAAGAATTCTAACATACTGACTATGTTTGAATTGTCAACAGTAAATATCTTAATACTAACCTTGGACATAACTTCTTCATCAGGTTCATGGACAGGGTCCGCCCAGTCAACAGTTGGTTGTATGTTTCCAAAAACTTTAATTTTACCACTACCAAGTCGTCGTCTAGCTGTAGATGCATCCTTATGGGAATAGAATTCTAAGAATGCAAAACCTCGATTTTTACTTTTATCTTCAGCTGATATATATACTATAACATCGCATAAGTTTTCTACTTTACTTTCAAACTCATCAAATATTTGTTTCTTTGTTTTTGATTTTGGAATTGAACCAACAAATAACCGATTGTTTGATTGTGAGAGACAAACACCAATAACTTTACCAGGTCGAACTTCTTTTTTTTCCATTCCTTTCACAGAACCTATAGCAGCTTCTTTAGTAGTGTATGTACAGAAAGCATATCCTTTATTAAGTCCATTAGTATGGTCCATCATTATGCGCAAATCATAAATAGTCCCAAATTCTTCCATAAATGGAACAAGTTCATCTTCATACATATCTTTCGGCAGTTTACCAATAAATACTTGAGCACAGAATCTCTAAAAACAAACAATTTATGAGATATAACACAGAACAATCGTCAGTGTTCCAATTAAGTTATTATGATCTGTGATTTAAACTAATTTTGCAGTTTCACTAATCACTTTTATGGTGATTTTCTGGTAAGCCCCTTACATAAAACAGTTATTTCACTACCCCAAGCCTGAATAATATAACTGCTACACATACCTGTGGAGCTAGTTTGCTTATTTCAATTTTTAAATATTTATTTGCAGCACTTTAAAGGGAACCACGAGGTGAAAATACAAGTTGATTTTAAGAGCTTGCAAAATAAATATAATTACTTTTTATTTCATGTAAAAATCTTAATCGGTTCCGAAGATATTGCATTTTTTTTATAAGGTTTTTGAAGAAAGCAATTTTATATGATCAGTATGTCTTTCGAAAATGTTTTTTGGGACCGAATTTTTGGAAAAATCTGGCCCAATAGATAGGTGAGTGCTGAAAATATTTCATACTTATATTCAATAACATGCCTGATGTGCATAAAATTGCATTCAGTATATTTAAACGCAAATATATGATCAGTATGTCTTTCGAAAATGATGAAAAATGTACTATTTTGCTTTTTGGGACCGAATTTTTGGGAAAATCGGGACCAATAGATGGGTGGGTGCTGCATATTTATATTCCATAACATGTCTGATGTACATAAAATGGTGTCAAGTGTGTTCTAAAACAAATGTCACACAAAATAACTTCTTTAACTCCCATGAAATGCAGTTTACATTTTTTGGTCCGAATCTAGGCGTATCACGTCCCTGAATTGTTTTATTCGCTTTAAATTTATTTCATTATGTAGCTTAACAATTATTTTTGGTATAATAACTAAATTGAATCACCCTATGCTTAATAAATCTGTTAAATTCTGCTAAAATCGATTAAAATTTATTAAAAAAGGGGCAAATATGACATTTGGTCCCAAATTTCAGACACTCATTATTTTTTAATTTTAATACATGTATACCCCACGTTATTTAGGAAACAAATGCTTTTTACAGATTTTAAAAATATATTACTATTTATTTAAAGCATGGTGTTTTAAATGATATTAAATGATTTCCCTCTAAAACTGTTTAAACCAGACTGTTATCGCTTAAAACCTGCCGCTATCGATGTAAACAGGCAGGCATGTGGAATACTGCCTTGAGTTGGACAATGATACATTACGCTACCATCAGTTCTGCAACTAAATTAATAAAACTTGTTACCTTTTCACCTCTACCTGGCTCAGGCCCTTCCCATCCCGGAGGCGGACCACCATATTTTCTTTGGCCAGTAGTTATATCCAGTGTATATCCGGTCCTATCTAATAATGCTTTCACTTTTTCTTCGTTCGCACCAGAAGCTGCGTCAGCCGTGTCTGCAGAAGTAGAAGCAGTAGGATCAAGTTCTTTATTCTTCATTTTGGCACGATAAGTCTTCATAACACCACACAAAAATGCACTTTTATTTTGAACATGAGACAAATCGCTTTTCATAAATTGGTCTAATATATTGATTGCATCTTGTTCACTAAATTCCTTTAATGCTTCAACAGCACGATCATCTAATTCGTCTGTTTTTAGAAGATCTTTTTGGTGAATAGCATCAAGTTTGGCAGCGACTTCCTGAGGAACACCTTGACCTAATAAATTGTCATACATTTCTGTAAATCCTTCTTCTTCTTTTATTTCTGTTTTAACTTCAGTGTCAGTCATTTCAGTTTCTTCAGTTGCCATTGTAGTGTAGAGGTACTTGCGGCGAAAAAAGAAACCTTACAGAGAGGGACGAGAAGACAAGAAAGGTAAAGTTTTTGAAAGCGTGAAAGCTGAAAAGATTCTATTAGTATTGGCTTAACTTACTCTAAAAATTGATTGGTATTGTCAATTAGACTTAATTTAGTGAGTTTGTCCTTTATACTGCTAATGCTTCTGGGATATAACTATGTGATCAGCCAATCACAGAACAGTACATTTAATTTATCGCATAATTATTCGGACTCTTTCGTAATTATGTTAAATTTAACAGGAAGATTTTTTCTGTACCGTTATCCAGTTGTTTTATTAATATGTATCTATATAAAAATATTGAGTATAGGTACAAAAAACATAATTCAAATAAATTCGAAGCTTTCGTTTCCTCATGTCCCCTTTTCCCTCCCCTCTCACCCATGCAAAGCGGCACATCAGCAACACTTAGCTGTGCCTACGTGCCATCACACAGGAAGATAAAGTACATACGTACATGTGAACTCAGTAAGTAGTGAGCGGATAAAGCTTGCAAATAAAGAACTACAAAGAATAGCTATGCTTTTTATCAAGCACAGAAATGACGCTATCGAATTGCAAGAGAAGAGGACCTAAAACTCAATCTACAACTGGGCTGAAACCAATAATATATCCTTTAATACTACAAAATTTGAAATTTTACGATATGGCCAAAATAAAAAATGCATGTCAAAGATCTTGGAATTATTATGGATAGGATCAGGAATGGATCATTTAACTGCCATATGAACCAATTAGTTAAAAATGGAAAACAGTTATCTAGCTGGATCCTCATAGTCTTTCACTCCAGATCACTAATCATGATGTTGACTCTATTGAAATCATACAATAGGTACAATAGGTAGGTTTTCTCTTCTGCGCTCTCTGTCTCTGGCTTTTGAGTGATCAGTGATGGTTATTATTCTGGTTATTGGATATTTTACAACACCCAGCCCAATGCCAGTGTGTACGAAATGAAGATGAGAACTGGACCCAGGTTTGTAGCTGATTTGTCATATATGTACTTTAGTTTTGATACAAACAGCTGTTTCATTTACAGGAAAAGTGGACGACATGGCCTTCCAAAACTAGGTAGCAAAAAAAACACCCACAATTTTGAATATTTCAATCGACTATAACTTAAGCAAAACTTACTCTTATTCGATGAAGTAAATTGTTCTAGAAAGCTGGAACCATATTTGTTTCCATACGGAAAACAAATTAATTCGGTGTGTACCGCCACTATTATTCTACTATTTTTTGTTCCGTGTTGGCTCCCTTGATTTTTCTAATATTAATAGGGGACATAGATGAGGAATCTCAAATTCCACTGTTAGATCATTTGCAGATGACACTAGAGTCACCAAATCCATCAATTCTTTTCATGATGCAGTGTTACTAGTAACACTTCAAGAGGATCTTGAGAAGATATATACCTGGTCCCAGGATAACAACATGAAACTGAATGAATTAAAATTTGAGAGACTGCGATATGGGTTTCAGGAAGAATTCAAGAATGAAATAATGTTTTTCATTACACACAGGAATTTCAAATCAACCTGTGGCTGGCGATAAAAAAGCTATTGCATGATTTTTCTGATAAAAGAAGCCAAATATGTTGTACAATAGGAATATGGTACAAATGCGCCTTTTGCATTTTCACATCAAAAAAATCGAAAGCGATCTTAAAACAGGCCTAGTGGCGCGGATATTAGAAGCCCCAAACAGCGCATACCAATCACGGGTACGGCACAATCTACCATTTCCATTTATTTTTTATTCAATTCCTAATGCCAGTAATTTAAGGATTGCGGACCACGGTTGTACCACTATGTTTTGTCTCATACCAATTTTCATCCAAAATGAAGCCCTAAATTTGCCAAAAAGGTATTTAATTGGTCAATATTATGGGGAGCGCACGATAGCCCAAGAAAACTGGTGATTTTAAAATCATGGATGTTGGTCAGAAATCTGTGAAAAGTGGGTCGTATTGAAAATATACGTGCCAAGGTGTTCTCAAAATGGTAGACTCGTTTTTCACTTAATGGGAAATTTTTTGCGATTGCTGCCAAAGGAGCTCCGCAAATGCTTCTCTTTGTTATTTCAAACGCTGTATATGTGTATTCATTGACTCTGTATGGCTAACTGATTTTGCAATAACTACTGTTTGACTAATACTTATAACATGAAACTCAGACAGATTACATATAATCACAAAATAAATTTTTCTGAAAGTTTTGGCCACATGATTAACCTGTTTTCCCCGATTTTTCAGAAATTTTGAAAATCAGATTTTTTCTTGGGGTTTTTGGTCAATAATTTTGGTATTTTGCAATGGTGTTGTTAAACCTGAGAACTATGTTAAAGAATTAAAAAATACCTGTCTAAACTAAAAATAGAATGGGAAAATGTTATCTAGAGCTCTTTAAATCGTATTTCTAAGAATATACTAATTTTAGGCAAAATATTATATTTCAAAATTTTTCTGATGACATCAATTGCCATCATTTTGTTCCTTTCATGATACACTATTAACCTGTCAAGTTTCATCCTTATACTATAAGTCGTTCAAAAGTTATGCAGGTATTTTGGTTCATGCCGGCTGGGTGTGAAATCGTTAACATAATTTTATTTTAACCTGTATGTGTTATGGATACATTGCTGAAAGTTTTGTGAAAAATTTATAAATAAGAATATACACAAAGTGTCACTATACATCAGACCATGAAGTAACGACATCGAACTATAAACTAGCGATGCAGCCATCTTCAATCTTGTATTTTTGTTGCGTGGCTGCACTTCTTAAATTAATTAAGAAATTCATGCGCAATGTTCTGTAATTTGTAATAACGTAATGTGTGACTATAGACATTCTAATACTCTCCTTCGTGATTATCATTTTACTAAACTTTTATAATAAAATAACAACTATGTATGATGGAGAGAGACTTAATTTGTAAACAGAAATCAAACACATGTATACTATTGTTAGTTCATTCAAAAGTCAAATGGATATTTCATCTTTCTTTACACTAAGGTATTGTTTTTGTTCTAACCAAAAGCTTATAACCCAGTCTGCAGTAAAGGCGCTAGAACAACATTTTCAACGTTGTTCTAGCGTCTTTAATTGCGCTGACTTTAAACAAGTTTATGCCCACTGAAAATTTGGCCTTATTTGATTGACACTAGCAGGACACTAGTCCTTATGCTAAAATGTTTCTGAGAAAGTAGTAATTTTAAATACCAAATATTTAAAAACATTGATAAATTTGTTTTAAAAGATTTAAAAGCAACACATGCTGTATCTAATTAAATATGCACGCTGCATATTACTGCAAAAAGGAAGTAATAATCGCTAAGCTAAGAATAATCTTTTGAATTTTAAATCTTTTAATCTTTTTCTCGGAAGTTATTGCTGTGAGTGGTGGCTTGATTTGTGTTTAAGTTGCATTGAACAGTGACTATGATAAACCTTTAAACATGCACACTAGACACACAGTAAATTATTTCCCATCTGACTAGATTTATGTTTGATTGATTTAATAAAAAGAAATACAAGTCATTCTAAATGATTTAAAATAGGGCATTGCAATGCACAAATTAATTGTAATTTATTATGTCTGAAAAATCTTTTTAAAAGAATTTGTTACATTACACACATGAATTGTATTTAATTATATATATGTCTAGAAACATTTCACAACATAATAACAGGTGTACATTTCATTGAGTATATTACCTTGCTTTTATATCACATATATTCTATCTAAACAAACTTATTGAATTTATTAAAGTTATAGATACTAATTAATTATTTATAAGTTTTTGAGGAAGAAGAATATTATTATTAAACTATTATTGCGTCAAAAGATACTATTGTAGACTTACTTACCAGAAATTTATAGTAGCTAATTGCTCTTATTTACACTTGATTGTTTAACCATTAAGCTTCGTTTGATAGTGAAATAGTTTTAAGATGTAAACAGTCGACAAAAATTTGCTCAAAGTCTGCAGTAAAGACGCTAGAACAACATATTTAATATCGTTCTTCTAGCACGTTTACTGTAGACTTTGAACAAGTTTTTATGGCAATGTACCTTAGTCAACAAAGCACTGCAATAAAGAGATTTTGTGCTTTGGATAAAGTTGACAGTCGATACCAGAGTTATTAGAATTAGATATGGTGACGATGGTTTAAAATATCAACTTATACACCAGAAAATAAGGTAAACAAAACCTTATAAAAAATATCCATAATATTAATAAAATCCATTCAGAGTCTCATAGACTGATTGAATTGTTTGTAATAATGTGGGACGGATTAATTTCTAGTTTTTTTCTCCGTCAAAATTTTGTTGGAGTTGATTGATTATTTCATTTAGAAAGCAGTGGTAAACAATTTTTTTATGACGGACTAAGAATAGTAATGCTTATGATTAAAGGGAGCAAAAATATAGAAAAGATTTTTCAGGAAATGCATTTTCCAGCGATCTAGAGCATTTATTATTCATGGGGCAGATTTTGGATCCCCCCAGCAATGAAATGTTCAAAAAAAGCCCAGCCTGTATAGGGTTAAGATCCTGAAATTTCCTACTTAGGATCTGTTATGATCTCGTTAATATCTTATATATGATCTTATAAAAATCTTATTATGCTCCTCTTAAGATCTTATTTTACTTTGGATAAGTTCTTGTCAGGATCCTTTCGAGATCTTATAAGATCTTGAACTAAATCTTAGTATATTCTTTGTTAAGATCCTAAAATTTCTTACTTGGGATCCAGTTTACTACCATTAAACCAAGATTATGTCTGTTTTAAATAATTATGTGGGTTAGATATAGAATCCACATGGTAATAGATAACGATTAAACCAAGATTATGACTGATGACTGTTCTAAATAAATAATTATGTCGGTTAGATGTAGCATCCACATGGATATTCGAATATATCTGATGGAGCTGTATATATCACTGGATTATCAACTGTGTCAGTAGAACATAAACAAATTGGAATTGTGAGGTCTAAATAAATAAATACAACCAAATAAAATATAAGAACATTTTAACGCATACTTTTGTGAATGGGATATGAAATGGGCTCTATGTTTCTCTTCAGTAAAATCAAGTGTATAGAACACACCACCCACTTTGCCTCAAAGTAATGATTGGACAAAAAAGACTCCTTCACAAGTGATTTTGAGCCTTGTAAGTGGGTGGTGTGTTAGTATATACTTGATTTTGTCATGGAACATCAGACTGAATGGATTAAAATGTGTGCATCTTTCTGCTACTCATTTTAAAAAGGAGTCTGCAGGATATCTGAACTGTTATACCTTACATACATTGTTTCTAAGTGGTCGAAATAAGACCATATATTCACTGGGTGATTTTTGGGCATAGCTTTCCAGGCTCCAAAGCCTGTAAAAAAAATCTCCACAGTGTTTATATGATTACACTTTAATTGACCTGTTCATAATATCCATAGGTATATAAATATGATAAAAATACACTTTATAAAGAGCTTTATCATTGCATTAAGCATTGTGGGGATTATTACTAGTACAGAAGATGCAAATATTAAAGATGCTGAAGATGTCCCTAGCCAATGGCCAGGTCATTTGGAACCATTTGGTTCAAAACAAAAAACTGTTGGTATTGAGGTTTTCACAGAATGGCCATCGCCAAAAGGTACTAGCCCAGTGGACAAAAACGTGTTCAAAGTCCGCAGTAAAAACACTAAAACATTGTTCTAGTGTTTTTACTGCGAACTTTGAACAAATTTTTGCCCATTTGGAGATATATCCATGAGAAATTATAAGAACGATACTGTTACTTGTATACCGATCTTTATATGTTGGTGTGTTTTTTGTTCACCTGATTGAACTACCAGGTAAACGAAAAACATATCAGCCAACCAAAATACCAGGTTTACGTATTTGCTAGTGATCAACCTGAGAAGTGGAAATTGGCCTTAAGAGATGATCCATTACAAAATGTTATATTTACAATGAAGGCTACTATTCTCTATTAATATCATCAATGTATGAGATACGGTCAGTACGAAATATAGGATTCCTTTCAAAATTAGTAAAGTTTAATAAATTGTATGTATCTACTTAGGCAGCCTTTACATGGACCCCCAAGTGAGTTTCACCCTAAATGATCTTGCATTTGATTGGTTTCTTTGTACTGAAGAAATCAATCAATTGCATGTTTGCTTAGGTAAAAATTATTCAGGGGCTCATACAAAGGCTGCCTTAGGGTTTTTGAATGAATAAATTATATGTACAGTATATGTAAGAATTCTCAGAAGTTTTTAGGTGAATAAGTTATATGTATATGTTCTACTTAGAATTCTTTCAGAAGTTTTTGGATGCAAGCAGACCAGCATTATTCAAAGGTTTAGGAAAAAGATCCCCTGCATATAAACTTTGGGATGATGACTACTTAGCAAATCATCCTGGATCTGACACAGAACAAGTCTACACTGAGCCTGAGAAGAAGGAAGATCGCAAAAAAGAAGGCAAATATGTTTCGTTTAAAAATTTCATCGAAATCTATCATAATGAATCTATTTATATGGTTCATGGTGTTCCAGAAAATGTAAGGTAAGCTAAATTCTGCAGGGTTGCAACTGTGTCACACAAGAATTTATATAATTCAAAGTAATTTAATATATGCATAATTTAGCCTGCCAAACAAAGTGTGGATGGGCTATTACTACCATTTGTGGCGTCAGCAGCAGCGTTCCACTTTTTTTATTTGGCAATATTTCTGAAGTGCTACAATTTAATACCAGCATTCCAGGCGATTTTCATAAGGACTTGCCAAAATATTTTCTATTTCATCCACTCGGGTTCGATTTTTAAGCAAAAAGGGTTCAAATTACATTTTGGTCCAATGGATCGAAAAGGTGTGTTATCATCCTGAAATTTGGTATCAGCATTCTAACCGATATTATGAAAATGCTAGGCAATTTTTTTTTTAGATTTTGTTGACTTGGGATCGAGTATAGCAAAAAGGGATTTTTTCAACAGTGGAGACTTAAAAAATGTCAAAAATTTTAGATTTTGACCATATTCTATTCAGCAACAATTTATGCCCACATCATGAGGGGAGAAATGGAGACTTGAAATATATTTTGAAAAATTTCATATCTATGAGAATTTGACTACATTCAGTTAAATTTTATACCCAAATCATTAGGACAAGTGCTGGAAGGTTTAAGTCAAATCTTTGTATAAGTCGAACAGTAACTTTGATAACCTTAAACAAACACTAAACGGTAAACCTGGTACATAAGACGACCTTCTAACTTAATAATTAACATTTCTTCTTTACTTGTTTATTACCAGCTGAAACGGAGGCTTATCTACATGGCACCTAATTTTCTGGGAAAGCTTTGATCATCTCATCATACATTTTGCTGTGGCTATCACAGCAATTCACTTTCGGTGGTTCCGTGTCAACAGATACAGAAAATCTTGAAGTTTTAGTACTCTAGAATTCATTGATATTTACCAGGAGTCAGCATACCTTGCGTTAATTGTGCACCTCACGATTCAGGCTTGCATGGGCACACTTTAAAAAAATATATCGCCAGTCCACCCCGAATTGGTATTCAAGCATCAAAGCTATTTTACAGTATTAATGCACCATACGAATTAAAGTAGTATTGCTAGTTTAAAAAAATCATAATAAAAGACACAAGGTTTGTGCTTTGGCTACTCTACCAAAAACTACAATAAAGTTGACTTGGTATGTAAGTCGATACCAGAGTTTTAAAAGGTAAAATAATTTAAAATCTCGACTTACATAGCTTATATACATATCTTATATAATAATAATAATGTGTGTGTGACTATAATTTTGTTAGTTTTAAATTTTGCTCGGTTTGGCAGAGTTTTTTAGCTTTAAAACCGAAAACTACTCAAAATACACTCACCCACAGGTGGCGTCCGGTAGTTATATTCAGGCTTGCCCTTCTGTACTATGTAGAAAGAAGTAGAGTACTGGGTCAATGATCTTACGATCAGTTTATTTTCTTGCAAAACAGTTTTTAAAATTAGAAGAAATAATCACTGTGAAGGAGTGATTTTTGACAAAAAATTGCTTGAACATAATCCAGTTGTTCAAAGTTGTTCAAAGTCAGTAGTAAGGACACTGCATCAAGGACTGGGAATGTGTATCACTCTTCTGTAATATGTAGATATCTACTGGATAATATGAAGCTATTACTATATTAGTTGTAACTTTATGTTTTAGAAAGGATGTATTGATACCACCTCCATTAAGATGCGAAGAAACAAAAAGATATTTGCTTGATGCTGTACGTTGCATAATTTTAAATTCTAGCTTTCTTCTGAAATAATGCTATCTTTGTTAAATTTAGCAATTTTAGAAAACAAACAATGAGGTTTTGAATTATTATATTTCATACTTAAGAATGGTATAATAATTTCTGCTTTAAAATACAGAATTTCTGGTTTCTACAAAAGTAAAATTAGATTATGAGCTACATAGGGATTTAGTTTAAGCAATCCCAACAAGAAGATAATTTCAAGTTAAAAAAATTTATTCAGAACTTCTGATACTTGATTCATTTTGAAAAAGGCAATGGTCGAAAAAGGAGTAAATAATCACTGTGGGGGAGGGTTTTTTTAGCATAACATCAATCTGAAGGTATGCTCAAAAGTGACTCTTCCACAGTAATTATTTGCTTTTATTTTGACCACTGAATTTATCTGTTATTCCAATGTCAACAAAAAATTATCTTTACAAAAAAATGTTAGAAAGTTTCTATTATATTAAAATATGGAAAATTTATTATCCAAAAGAGACGTTGTCTGGTCAAAGAGAGCTGTGATCTAAATTAACCATAACTTTCCTGTTTTTAGGTTACATGGTTCAGCTCCGGTGGTACAAAGTCTGTCATTCATCATGATGATTTAGATAATATAAATTGTTTATTCCGTGGTTCTAAGAAGTTGTTGTTCATTGAACCAACTAAAAATGATAATTTTCTTTATATGGAAAACGGCTACTCTTCAGTAGATGTTGAAAAAGTAGACTATACTAAATACCCATTGTTACGTAATATAGATCAATATATTGAAGTAACTATGGAGGCGGGTGATTGTTTATTTATTCCATTCAAATGGTATGTAATAATGACTTTCTTTGATTATTAAAATCATATTCATAATTCTGTAGAATTCCAAAAGTATATTGGGCACTAACTTTAAAAATTAATTACCCTTAAAAGCGCTTAATTTCAGGGTGCCTACCTTTATGGGTAGCGGAAAAACGTTTGTGGAGCAAGCTTTAAAAGTTTTATTTTCAAGAGGTGATGGTAGCCAAAGTTATGACATTGATATCACTGATTTGGTGGAATACAAAATTGGTATACACCTCAACAAATGTCAAGGATATTGAGTTTTGCTCTGATTCTGACAAAGAAAAACAGCGATAAGAACTTGTAAACATTTTGTTTAAATTGTTATCTCGCTGAAATTGCCAAAAATACCAAGTTAAGAGATTGTGTGTACTTTCGGGGAAGGAGGGGGCTTACTTTTGGGTGAGCAGTTACTACCGGGGTTTTTTAGAAGCCTTTCAAAAATGTGTCTACTTCCGGGGGTTGGAACTAAGCGCCTAGTTTCGTAACTTTATAGTAATCAATTTATTATAAATATTTAGTGTAAATTAGAAAAGAATTCGTAATTTCTATATTATAACTAAAAATTACATTACATTTATCATTTTGAAGGTACCACCAGGTTAACTCCTTTGCGAATGAAAAAGGCCAAAATGTAGCTGTTAACATTTGGTTTAAACACACAAATGGTCACCAACCTCAAAAATGTGATATTCCTGAACATGAAGCTACTATTGATAAATACAAGTTCTCAGAATTAGAAAAAATAAAAAAACAAAAGGAGAATCCAGATGCAGCACTAGAAGAAGAAGAAGGCTATGAACCAAACTTGGTGTATGTATTTGTTTATTTATTTATTTATGTATGTATTTATTTATTATATCTCAGTTTTTTATTAATTATTTTTTTTTTTAATTATTCAGACTTCTTCTTGAAAGACATTTATGCAAGCCTATTTTGGAATTAATTGTTCGCGATAACATTAACCTGAATGATTTATTGATGTGAAAATGTTTCATGGCCATTTTTAGCTTATACAACGAAGTTTGGATGGGCTATTACTATCACTTTGCATTGGCAGCAGCTTTTCTTAATAAACCATGTTCCCGAAGTGCTACCATGTGGTGCCGTCCCTAAATTTAGTTATGGCGTTTTAGGCCATATTCCGAGACTGCTGGCCAATTTATTTTTGGGACTCGGGAATGAGTTTCGGCAAGTTTAACCACTTTTATCAAAAATTGAGGTAGAAGTTAAATACCTTAAGAGAAGAAATTTTTGCGAGAATTTAAATTCATGAATCGAAAAAAATCTATTTTTCGCGGTAATTTAATTTCAAAAAAACGCGAAACGTTTGTATTTGATATTTTTTGTTAAATTGAATTTTTGCAAATAGTTCATCTTCATAATCTTTTTTACCAAAAATTAACAAAGGATAACAGAACATTTTATCACAACACCCTCGCTAATTCATTGGATAGTATTTTGTTCATGATCATTTTCTTTTTAAGTTTTAATCAATGTAAAACGTCTTCAAACATACATTCTGAAATTTTGTATCGACATTCTAGACAATATTACGAGACCGCTGGCCATATTTTTTTCGATTTTGTCATTCACTAAAATGATTTTCTCATGATTTTTGTTGACTTCTTAGAAATTTTTTAAATTCGGTTTATAAGGATTTGACCAGAATCACATTTGTACTAAAAAAATATTTGAACAGTTATATGAGACTTTGACCATGAATCTTGTGTATTCACTTTAAGACAATTTAATTACCATCATGAGTATAAATGTTTATAACATTATTAATGGCTCATCATGATTCAAATTACAACACACAATTCAACAGAGGAAGAGTTTTTTAATAAAAGAATACTTGTATGTTACTCCCAATTCAAATTAGAAATTTAATGACGATGCACAATTCAACAGAGAAATATTTTTTAATAAAATAATTTGTTTTAATGAATGTGTAATCTTCTATTTCACTATTCTTTATTTCTTTTTAATTTTAATAACAGATGATGACAACCACATTTACTTTACAAAATTTAATTACTGCTAATAGATACCATGTTTCTATTCATATGTTAAACTAATTATTATGTGTAATATACTTATCTTTAATGGTCCCACTCAACATACCATCACAATAACATACTTTATAAAACTAAATTATATTATTTAGTGTATGTATATTTCATAATATGCTATGATGTATAATATGTGTATCCAATTTATATCTAGTACAATGATAATATATTTTATAAAGTTTTTATTAAATTATATTATTATTTAGTTTATACATGATGCTATGAAGTATATATAATGTGTGTATCCAATTTATATTCACTGTGGAGAAGTGCCGTTTGAGCATTGCTTCAGGCTACACTATGAAATTTCACTGCTCTCCTCCACAGTGATTTAATGTAATTATGTCTGATAAAGGTTTTCCAATTGTTTATTTGATCTGAAACTTTATCAACTTAATAAGGACATGAAATTCTAATGACATGTAAAATTTTGGTGTTTATCTTTGATAAGAAATTTCGCTACTCACCTCCACAGTGACTTGACATAATTGACCTTTATAATTTTGTTCCAATTGTTTATTTGACCTGAAACTTTATCAACTTAATAAAGACATGAAATCTTGATATGAATTTTTGCAACTCTCCTCTACATTGACCTGACATAATTTTACCTTGAAAAAGGTGTTCCAATTGTTTATTTGGACTGAAACTTTACCATCTTAATAAATACATTATTTTAAACACTTCCACTTGGTTTGGTGGGTTACTTTCAATACTATACCTTTGATTAGGAATCGAAGTCTGCATGTTGATTTCAGGAAACTTCTTTCTTCAATTTATTTTTAAAAAATGTGATGTGTTCATTAAAAGGCAATTAGAAACCATAAAATGTAATTATACATGCCATTTTTATTTAATGAGTTTATATTCCGTTCTTCAAAAATATTGACGAGGTATTCACCAACACCAACTTCATCTATTTCAATATTTTAAATGAAGTTTTTTTGCATGAAAACTTCCATCGCATTCCACAAAACGAAATAAAATGTTCCAAAAAATTACTGACCAAAATAGCTTGCACTTTATTATACAAGAGAAATTTAGGTGTTTATTATGTAACATAGAAATTGAAATATGTTTATGCTCCGCTTACAAAAAACATTTAAAATATTTGTGTCTTATATTAAGTGTAAGATTAATAGGGATTAGTAATGTCTCAATTCGATGCATAAACAACTTTAAATCAATAAGGTAGTTGCATAATTCCTTTAAAAAAATAGTGTATACCAACTCATGTTCGATTATGGTTCAGCATTGTATTTGTTGACAGGTCGTTTATTTTAATTTTTAAGCTCCAAGATGTGCTGTAAAGAGCAAATGTTTTTGGGTTTTTTAAAAATCAGTATCGTCACAGAAAAGACGAGGGTATGCTAAATCAATTAGCCCATTATCAGGCATAAGTTATATATCAGCTTTGCTTTTCAAAAATCAAATGTAAACAAACGAGAGCCATAGCAGGAGAGTGTTCCTTTAAATTTTATGTGATCTGAACAACCAAAGAAATCGGAAAATAGTGTCCCTTTGATATAAAATTGGTACTTTCCAAGTTGTTACAAAAGAACTTGGTTTAAGGTCACAAAAAGTAGAAAGCTTAAAATTGAAAACTTTTGTTCCCTAATATCATTCTGATTCAGTATTTTTAATGCCGAAACTTAGAAGTGGTTATGCAGTTGAAATTGATGTTAGCAATTGTTGAAAAAGGTAAAGAAATAAATGCTAATAATTGGTTTCTTGATACTGACCGAACCAATCAATTGCTAATTTGTCAACATAGCACTCTTCTTTAAATATAATAAAGTACATCAGTGCTCAGATTAAGAACAAAGAATCACCGTGGGGGAGCTTTGTAGCTTGAAGCTATGCTCAAAATTACTCTTCCGCATTGATTAATTTGCTCTTATTTCAACCACTCCTGTTACAGGTATCTGATTTTCAAGATCTCGATAAAGTTGTAAAGAGTTGTGAAAATGTTGTAATTGTTGGAGGTGGCTTTCTTGGAAGTGAATTGGCCTGTGCACTATCTTCTATAGGTATTATCTTCATGCATTTAACACATACCAATAATCAAAAGAACAAATAATCACTATTGAAGAATGATTGTTGTAGCCGGAAGCTGTGCTCAAAAAGTATTTTTCCACAATGATTATTCGCCCTTTTTTCAAACACTGCAGATATACCTTCATGTAAAATGCATTTACCACATACCAGTACTTGAAATATTAACAAATAATCACTGTGGAGGAGAAATTTGTAATCTGAAACTATCTTCAAAAAGCACTCTTTAATTATGAGAATTATCCCTGAATGAAGGACTCTCTCTTTTTAGGTAAAACAAGTGGATTAAATGTTACACAAATATATGCAGAAGAAGGTATTTTCTATAAAAACTAATACTTTAAAAATCCAAGCATGAAGATATCAATCGAACAACGTCTGCAAGGAGCACTTAGCCTTCCAAACGAAGTTTGGATGTATTATCACTTTGCAGCAACGGCCTGGGTTTTTTTTATTCACATATGTATTATATACATATAATCTATGCATATATCATAATACATACATTATATCCTATATGCGTGTAGCCTAGTCTATGTACATCACCATGAAAATAAAGGAACATTATAGCACTCTGTGTATACATAGTACCAGGATGTACGCAAATTATTTTCATATGCTATGTTTAGCTTTTGCTCGGTTCGGAGAGCTGTTTTTAATACATTTGCTTTGATTTGATAATTGAAAAGCTGAAACTACTCAACACACTCCTTCACAGGTGATGTTCGAAAGTTCTTATTTTCAGGCTTGCAATCAGATCTTTATCGTTTTTTGTTAGATTCACGTGATACTGTTCAATATACATGCCCTCGCATATTCCATATTGTTGTAATATATCATCTAAATAGAGATATCATTCGAAATTAAGGGATTTTTAAAGGACACCTGCATTATTTTGGTACCGGTAGGAGTGGAACGAAAAATTATAGCTCTAGAAATGTTCAAACTCAGTCGATATTCCTAAGACTGTAGAGTGAATAGCCTGATTTACTTGGTGGTCAGTTCACAGGTACTAGGATTGTGCATGTCCCATAGAATTGGTGTCAAAACAACACTGACACATGATGTTATGACAAGCGTGAGTTGATTATTTAGATGCTCCGGAAATATTCAGCAATATATATATACTATATGGACGATGGAATGATGTGTCATTAGGCAATAAATAGTTGTGACCAGTAGGCAAACACTTGTTCAAAGTCTGCAGTAAAGACGCTAGAACAACGTTGTTTTACTGTCATTACTGCAGACTTTGAGCAAGTTTTTTCCCGCTGGGTAACGTAAGTGGTAATTTACTGTCTATCATTTTGTTGTATAGTACAAACTATTTAGGTAATATGGCAAAGGTACTTCCACATTATCTAAGTGAATGGACCACAAGGAAAGTTCAGAAAGGTACGTAAAGTTTTGTCATCATTTTGTGACAAAATGTATATAAACATATGTAAATATAAACATGGAACGAAAAAAGACTGCAAGGATGATATATTTTCCTTAAGAATAAAAATAACTAAACGTTTTTGAATACTGTACCATGCTTTTGATGCTTGCCAAATTGTTATTTTACCGTGGGGACATTTTTTATTCCGTCATGGTACTTTTCCGTCATGGTACTTTTCAAAATAGAGGTTTTATCAGAAAGTCTGTTCTCATAAGGATTCCATAAAATTACAACAATGGTTTATTATTATCTTGTTTGGATGTTTTGATACAAAAAGTAAATAAGGATATTTCGTATCTGCGAAGAATAGTATTGTCATGACAACAGTGTTGCAGTTTGGTTTTGATCATTCCAATTGTTTGATATCGTACTCTAATCCACAGCTGTTATTTATACTCTATTCCAGAGGGTGTTGATGTTGTGAAAAATAGATCAATCAAAGATGTTACAACTGATGGTAAGAAAGTTGAAATTGAATTGGATAATGGAGACAAGGTTGGTGTATGCTGAAAATGTTCAGCTTGTCAGGTTTCTATATTCTATCTAGTTTTTAAAAGCTGAAGTTATGTAGAAAAATTGCTCCTCCACAGTGATTACTTGCTCTTTTATTGACTGCTGATTGTACACATTATGTTTATAAGTCATTGTTCGACACTACCTATCTATTCCTATGTTCACCTATTTTTTAAACAACAAGCCTTAATTTAACTGTCAGACATCTGTGGAGGAGTAGTTTTGAGTATCGTTTTCAGCTTCGAAAACTATGCTCAAAAACACTCTTCCACAGGCGGTGTCCTGCAGTTATATTAAGGCTTGACCAATGATTAGACAACGATTGAATTTTTGATTTGTCAAATTAGGTAGCCAAAAAGTTGACATAACATAATGAAATGGTTTTCCATTATCCATCCGATTATATACATAATCATAAGATCCACAGAAGAAACCTTTTGATTGTGTCATTAAGAAACGATGTAAAGGTTTATAACACCAGTGCTTCCATTTAAAACATTTCAAGGTATATCTGCTCAAAAACCTGAAGTTAAATATCCTATTTAAATTGAAAGAACTTTTTTTTTTAAAAAAAGAACACAAAAAATAATAACTTTTCTCTTGTAAAGGTTCATACTGATCATGTAATAGTATGTATTGGAATTGAACCGAATGCTGAACTGGCGAAATCAGCTGGCTTAGAAGTTGATCCTCAACAAGGTGGTTTCAGGGTTAACTCTGAATTAGAAGCAAGATCCGATGTTTGGGTTGTGAGTATAGTTGATTGAATCAAGCATTTTCTCTTACCATAAGGATAGTCTCCAACCTATAAAACCTATTGTAAAGTTCCTCTCGGTATGTATATACTATAACTAGGTATAGAACAGTCACCCTGTTATGGATATTGCCCTGATGTGGGCACTCTAGTGGTTTCCTTAGCAGCTTACTTTCAAATTCAACGTAGGAAACCATTGTAGTGTCCACTTTAGGACGAATATGTTTTTGAATGAATATCCTCGCAAGGATTAAATGCAAATGATATAAGATACACGATAAAATAAACCAGCATTATATTGATCCTAATTCAAAATGGTAATTTTTTATTTCCTCGATAGCTTTAAATTTAGAAAGTGTCCTTGGCGTACCTCGCCAAAATTATATAATGTTTCTCTTGCAAATGTACTGCAGCTAGCTACAGTGGGCTAGGCTGTTTGTTATAAGTCTGTTTGTGTCTCCGAAAAAAAGCTCATCTTGGTAGGTTGTCTCGTTTGAACGTCAATTGCACCGCGGTTTTCCAGCATAAAGCAAAAATGAGGCAAGCTTTTTTAGTTAAGAGAGGATTGGTTTGATAGAATATCTCTACGCGAAATTTGATGGTTGCAAAAGGACTTGGAGCTCGCAAAAGATAGAAACACGTAGCATCGTCTGATGAAGACCTTTCATTTCAAAATTTTCGATTAAATAAATGATTTTAACATTTTAAGTTATTTTATTCTCAATTTAAATATCTTTGGCTGAAACACATTTTTTTAAGAATATATGACTAGGAAGAGTCAATCATACAAACAAACTTTAAAAAAATATTTGCACTAAAATGTTCCTTTTGTAATGTAATTTTGTAATGGGGTACCATTGTGCCAAATCTTCTTGTCAAATATGATGGAGAGGGGATGCAATCTCTGGTGATTGATGAAACATTTTGTCGAAATAGGCTGGCGATGCAGCATGCTTTTACGATGTAAATCTTGGTAGAAGACGTGTAGAACACCATGATCATGCAGTTGTTAGTGGTAGGCTAGCTGGTGAAAATATGACTGGTGCTAAGAAAGCTTACAAGCATCAATCTATGTTCTGGTAAACAGTGGTTGAAATAAGAGCAAATAATCACTGCGGAGGATGGATTTTTGAGCATAGCTTCATGCTACAAAGCCTGAAGCTATGCTCAAAAATAGCTCCTATGCAGTGATTATTTGCTCTTATTTCGACCACTGGTAAACGTTCAATATTATTGAAATATTAATAGTATCACTTAGTGCTGAGTACAAATCTACAGCAAGATTGTTGACACCCTCTTTCACATATACTATTGACTGCTTTTCAGCTTCAACCTCGCACAAAAAGCTTCAACCTCGCACAAAATGCTTCAACCTCGCACAAAATCCTTTTCAAACAACATTTCACCTTTTTTAATCAATGGGTTTTTCAACAAAATGGTCAGGAAATCTTACATATATGTCAGATATTTTCTTTTGTTCATTGGCTGATGATAAGAGAAGTATCTCTTGACATGATAAACTATATCATATTGATTTCCTGTTGGCTATTGGGTTTAAAGATAGATTTGCACTTGCAAACATTTAATGGAAATCAGCACAAATCATATGAAGTAGCTAGTATTCACAGAAAGAAATATACAGTGCAAATATATTTCTGCGTATGTTCCTGGATAGGTTTTCCTCGCTGATATGTTTACAATTATAGTAAGTGGAACCACTAGGCAAAAGATTCTCGTGGCGTCAATTTCTATCAATGGAATGTTTTCTTTTGGCTTTTGAAGTGAATTTTTCGCCTAGTAGAGATCAACTTTAAAAGAGAATATGATTCTTTTAAAACTTCTTTTTAAATAATACACAAAATAACTTAACTTTGTTAATATAAAACTCATTATTTTAGGAGCGATCTAGGTCCAGAAGTTGGTTATGAAGCTATTGGATTGGTAGACAGTTCATTACCGACAGTTGGTATTTGGGCTAAAGCAACATCTGCAGACACCCCTAAAGGTGCTGAACAAGCCAGTGGAGAGAGTATACCATCTGAAAGAGTACGTTTCAATTTCCTATTTAAAATAGTACCTTGATTCAAACTTTTATACACATGGACTTTATAGTCAAACCTTTATACACATCAACTTTATTTCATGGACAATCCAAGAATCCTAATTTTTGTGTATTATGTTGCTATTACTATTGTGGCACTAGTTTGTACAAAAATATATAAGGAAGTTTTGGTTATAGGTCAATATTATTTAATAATAAACTTCGATATTTAATTCGCACTAACTGGAGTGGGGCCAGCCATACTAGTGCAATAAGGACTTCTACTTGATTTTTCTACAGTTACTTTTCTTTCAAGTTAAAGGAAATCCGAAATTCATAATTTGAATTCACCACCAATGTAAACAAACCGTCGCTCGGCGTAATATAATGTGGTTAAGTACTGTGAAGAACGTTGAATGTTACTATTGTGAAAAGCAAATGTGCAATATACCGAACAGTTTAAGATGTTTCAAACCAAACTAAAAGCCGTTGTTTGAAAGAATTTCGGATTTTCTTTAAAATTAAATGTGTAGTTAAAGGCAGTATTCAAAATAAGAACAAATAGTCACTATGGAGGAGAGATTTTCAAGCATACCTTCAGACTTTACAGCCTGAAGCTATGCTCAAAAATCACTCCTCCATAGTGACTATTTGTTCTTATTGAGCACTTGTAACGTTTCGTTTATAGGCTTCTGAAGAAACATCTACAAATGCACCCGAACAGATTGCTGATGATGTAAAAACCTCAAACGTTAATGAAGATGAATCTTTCGGAAAAGGGGTTGTATTTTATATGAAAGAAAAGAAAATTGTTGGTATTTTACTATGGAATATATTCAGCCAAATGCCAATTGCTAGAAGGATAATATCTGAACAAAAAGACCATGATGATTTAAATTCTGTTGCTAAATTATTTAACATCCATCAATAGATAAATTGTACATTCATTCAAGCTACATGTCCAATGAAACTGTCCATTGAAAATTATGGCATTAGAAACACTTCGTAGTGTGTAAATATACGTGCTCCAGTGGGCAAGTAACACGTCGCTCAAACAAAGAAGATTTTATGTAAATTTCAATTTTTCTATAAATAAAGGTAGTGTATCTGAGATATACCTGCAATATAATTCTCTACGCTGTCTATTTTTATTCTATAGTGGGTCTGTTTGCACGAAATGAATTTACTCTGATAATTAGGACGAATTCCGTACGTAAATGTACCCGGGTAAACAACCTAATCAACCGTATGTATAGGTTTAATAGTAATATTTCCACTGTGGATGTCAAGATTTAAGCTGAAGTAAACTGGCTTGATGCTGGATAGGAAAATATTTTCCACCAGTTACAAGTTAACAAAATTGTTTGGAATTACTCGCCTGATGTACCTTAGCTAATTCTTACCCAAATATGTGTAGCACCACAAAATGTTAAAGCTCTTTTGAATTTGGAAACTGTCAATAGCTAAGGGATCGTTTCAAAAAATTTACAATTACAATTTACAGAGAGTACTAATTCAAAGATCTACAATGGAGTGTTTTCTTCGTACATAGCAAGGTCGTGGTCAGTTCTATACAGTTTCATTTGTGCTGAATTTAGTTCCTTTAAATCTGAAAAGAGTTGTCTTTTCGATGTTGAATGCCCACTAGGTTAGTGAGTTGTTTTACGGTAAGTTATTTAGTTCCAAGGATATACGCTGAACTAGCATTTAACTAAATGTTCCCTATAAACAATCCCTTTAAAGGGTAAGTCTCAATGTTCAGAGTATAGCATGATAAATAAACGTTTATGTGTTCTGTGAAAATCAACAGACTGGCTGTCGATTGGTTTGTTTGGTACGAAGAGACCAATCAATTGCAAGACCATTGAATTTTACTTTACAGTTAACTTAACTCGTATAATTATTGTATTTTGAATAAATGCTTTGAATGCTCTTGCAGTGGTCGAAACAAGAGCAAATAATCACTGTGGAAGAGCATAGCTTCTGCCTATAAATCCAGAAGCAATGCTCAAAAATCCCTCCTCCACAGTGATTATTTACTCTTACTTCGATAACTACTCCTACCTCTCATTATTATAGCTTTACAATAACACCCATACTTTCATAATAATACATGCTAATCCCTATTTACAGGGACTCTATAGCAAAACATGCCGTAATTATGATTTATTTTGTTGTTTGCTAACCTATTTTAACAACCCAGATGAATAAACTCTGTCATCAAATGTATTAGGATAAAACTTGTAAATATTTATTTAAGGTCTACTTATATGTCAGTAGATCAAGATAACATTTAAATTATACTTTTAAGGTAAGTGAGTATTTATTTTCTTTGGTTATTGATAGCTATCATATGATTTGTTTTTGTGATTTATTCATAGAAAAGAACACTAAAGTTTCTTACACTTAACTATTTTCTACATCATGAAGAAGCCAATCAAAATGCCAGTACATTGAATTAGGCCTTGCCTTTCCATAGTATTTAGGCCACCAATTGCTTTTGTTTAATGGTGGTGCATGTCTTTTTCCTGACATTTGGAGTCTGTTCGCTCAATAATGTTGCACTAACAATATTGATTTATGTTGTATTCAATGAATTGACTCTGCTACGCACCCAAAAACATTACCCTATGAAAGTGACGTCACCGATGTAATAGCTTCATTTAGAATTCGCCTAGTAGAGATCCGACATTATTCTAGTTTACTTCAAACAATGGAACTATTCACAAATACACGAAAACAAGGTGTTAACTTCTTAAAGTAGAATTTGTTGCAATGCAACAACTTCCATTTTGTGCAGGACACTGCCGGACACCTCGTGACCCTCATGACAGGGAGATACAAGCGCAGAGGTTGAAATAAACATGCATTGTATCTTTCTGTCTTGATAGTACTGAACCATTGATAGCCCAGGAGCCCTCAAAGGAACATTTCATATAATTTTCCTTAATGATTTGATGTACTGAAGATATCAATCAATTCAAAACTTGTTGAAACACAAATCTGCATAATGTAAAGTCATTTCTTCTCCTTTATTTAGAGACAACTGCAACAATGGCTAAATATAGAAAACAAAGTGTGGAAGAATTTTCTGAAACATCCCATGAGGTATTTTAATGTACTTATGTAGTTTTAGTAATCTAGTATAAGAGGAGAGGAGTACTGGGAAGGAAAGCGGGAAAGGTGGTGTGGGTTAAGGGTATTATATTAAGAAATATGAAATTCATTTTTGTGTATTCATTGCTGTGTATGACAGACAGGAACAAGATAAACCCGGAATCATTTCAGGTGTGCTGCGTTTTAATATTTGATTTTGAACGGGTGCCAATTAAATTCAAAATCATAGACACAGCAAAACCTAGTCCAATATTCGACAAACATTCCAGCTTGCGTTTCTGCTAACAATGTGGATTTATTTAATACATAGTTATTTAAATGATCAGATATAGGAATGAATTTTAAACTTTGACGTCGTGGAGCGGTTATTAATGTTTTTAAAGTTCGTGCTGAGTCTTGTTCTTGTATAGTTTCATGATCCTTGATGACAGTAAATTTAGTTTCTACTCAATTCTTGTTTAATTTTCCGATTTTACAATAACTTGTTATTGTTATCACTTTCAAGTTGTTTCGAACCCATTCTCTCCCTCTTGCCTCGTGAATTTAATGATGAAATGATTTTTTTGCCGATATGTCTTTCGTTTTAAAGCATAACATCCAGTAAGCAAGCGTCGTGACGTCAAAATGACGTCTTTTTGATGTTGATATGAAGTAGCCATTTCACAACATTTAATTGTGATATCGTAAGACTATCAGTGTTATCGTATCTTTGAAGAAGAGTGTTAATACGACGATCAATGAAAATCAATCGCTCTCAAGCTCATTGACGCACACCATCTTCTATGTTTATTTTTGTATGTACATTGTATGTACGAGAGCCGTCCAGTGTTCAAAATAAGAGTAGATAATCACTGCATGGGAGGGATTTTCATACCTCTTATTTCGACTACTGGTAGACTTTCACGCTGTGTAATATTCTCAGAGTAGAATCCCAGTGGGCAAAAACTTGTTCAAAGTCCGCAATAAAGACGCTGAAACAACGTTTAAAACTTTGTTCTAGCATCTTCACTGCGGACTTTGAACAAGTTTTTTTTCCCACTGGGATACAGTCAATGGAAAATTATCCAATTGCAAGTTAATTAATAATTAATATCTGAATTTTATATTGGAGGGGAAGACGGGGGAAGTTCGCAATACCAGCTGGGTGAAGCTCCAGAAAAATTTGTAATTTGTAGATGTGTTCAAATTTCAGCAAGATTGGCCTATTAGATTTCGAATTATTAAGTTGCTGATAAACAACATTCAAAGAAGAAAAATTGAATTTTCAAAAGAATTGCTTCGCTATATTCGTTAATTGAACAAATATTTTTATTACATGGAATCTAGTAAAATTTGTTTTAATTATTGTTCATCCACTAGCAAGCTGAAAACATTGCTCTTCCACAGGTTATATTGAGCATTGCATTGCTTAAAAATAAAACTGAAAAGTGAGATGGGTCTGCTTTCAACATAGTGTTTGTATAAATTTTAAAGAGATATCTAACAGACACCAGTACGTAAAATTATACTCTCCTGTTCTAAATTGTGCTTTCAATATAGTGTTTGTATAAATATCTAACAGACATCAGTACATAAAGCGATATTTTATCTGTTATTTACACTAAGAGATCTAATGTCATCAAGCATCTCTTCTTATTATATTAGGTTATATCCTTCCTATAACCTTTATGTGCTTAGTTTTGGGAGCGTTGTTTTATAGAAATTCTCTACCAACTATAGACCTATTCACAAATACATGAAAACGAGGAGTTCGTTGCTCAAAGTAGAACTTGTTGCAATGTAATAACTTTCTTTTT
>JAULBZ010000896.1:0-25683 GCA_032360805.1 Neoturris breviconis | reverse complement strand
GAAAGAAAGAGGAATTAACGATTTCTGAGTTAATTTCGTGAGAAAAATGCAAAATAAAGTGCGAATGAAATACACCTTTAGACATCAGCGTGCATGCAATGTAACCTTGAATATCCTGGGATTTTCCAACCTTGTTCCCAGGGCTTCTTCTCTTTTGAAAAAGATTGACCAGAAAAAGAAGCCCTGAGAATGAGGTTGGGGATTTTCAGCAGACCTAATATCAGATTGATGCTAATAAATAAATATGCAGGAATTTTAAGTGCCTACTTTATAGGGACTGAGTGATAAATAAATCAATTATAACTAGCTCAACATAAGAAAATGTTCACAAAGTGTTGAAATTATTTTTAACCTTCTTTGTTGAGGGTGTTTTATGATCTTTATAGGCTGTTCTGTGTAGTATACATCATTGTATTGTATACAAGCAAGAAGAAGCATAAACAATGTATATAAATGAGAGTGCATAGTCAGCATTATTGTGTTTTCTGTATTTTCAATTGACTTTGTACTTTTTGAAAGGGACCCCTTCATGCATTCATATACTGGTATAATTGAAAATTATTAATTTATATATAGATACTGATGAGTGTGCCAATCCTTCTATATGTGACATAAATGCAAATTGTATCAATACGCCGGGAAGTTATATCTGTGTCTGTAAGACAGGTTATATTGGAAATTTTAATACTTGCGAAGGTAGGTGTATATGTTCTGAGTGGTGAGAATAAGAGTAAATAAGTAATTACTTACTAATTAGTGATTATTTACTCTTATTTGCTTCTCCATTTCAATGGTTGACATTCTGAATTTAGAGTTACTAAGGTAACTGATACTAGTTATAAAGAAAATAGATATAGATGAAAAACTGCAGAAGTGCAATAGATATATAAAGTGGTTCAAACAAAGTTTGGATCCAGGTTATTGCTATCACTTTGCAGTGGCGGGGGCCCACTTTTCTTAATAAACCTTTTTTCCGAAGTGCTTCCATTTTGAAATTCGATACCAGCATTCGTAGTGATATTTTAGAAGGGCTCACCAAAAAATTTTCGATTTCATCCACTGCATTCTTAGTGAAATTTGGTTATGGCATTCTAGGCAATATTACGAGAAGACTGGCTGTTTCTTTTTCAATTTTGTCAATCCTGGGATTTTTTCAAAAGTGGAGACTTAAATATTTTGATCACATTATGAGACTTTAACTACATTCAGTAAAAAGTTTGCCTAAAAATGAATTTTGTATATAAGCATTAATTACTATCATTTTTATAACGTTAAAATATAATCTTCTATTCCAATATTCTTTATTAATTAATTTTCATAATAGATGATGACAGCCAGCTTTTAGATATTTTACTTTTATATAACAATAAGACTAAGTGGTTTCTACTACCAATGAAAACATAGTATAGTCAAATAATATGATATGTGTTATGTATAGTCTGTTTGTATATCTTATGTACATACAGATCATAATGTGTGTATGCAATCATATTTGCTTGTTAACTTTAACTTTAACAGATTAGTGGACTACTTTCAATACCTTACCTTTGATTGATTATACTGTTCTTTTTGGTATGATTTCATAACATAAATGTGAAATAAGATTAACACAAGACTAGCTATACAAACCACCATACTGTAAAAACAAAAACTGCAATATCTCAAGTATCACATGACAAATTAATTTCCTATTATGTGTTTCTAGATCAAAATGAGTGCTTAGTTCCTGGATTGAACCAATGTGTTTCACCAGCTACATGTTTAAATAATGTTGGATCATATAGATGTGTATGTCCCAATGGATTCGCTAGATCAACTCCAACTACTTGTGAAAGTAAGATATTTTGTTGTGTAATTTTGGTCTTTTGCTTTTCTCTGCATTCGGCAACAGAAATTTAGAAAAGCCTTTGATATATACAGTAAACATTCGATAATTAGAACTGTCTTTGCTTTTTGTCCTCCACAGTGATTTATTTGCACGAATTTTGTCTACTGAGCAAGCTCACGAAATAGGCATTTATTGCTGCAATGTACATACGATTTGGCGTTTCACTAAAAACATCTTTTGCGCAGGAATCTCATAAGTGGAAATCCACAAATCCATTCCTATCTACACAATAAATTAGATACAATTAAGAACTAGCTAAAAATTATTCAACCTTACGACTGTATATTGTATACTTTTAAACATTTTTAAGATATTGATGAATGTAGCAATTCAAGTTTGAATAACTGTGATATACATGCTAACTGCACAGATACAGTTGGAGGATTTACATGTGCATGCACAACTGGTTACTCTGGTGATGGAGTTACGTGTACTGGTTAGTATTCATTAGATAAACTTTTGTTAAGGATCTAGTTATAGCTGTTTGTAAACTGTAATAAAAATAAAAATATTATCAAACCTGAAAGTAAATATAAGTAAGCATACCTGTGTATGCTTGTTTTTTAGTATCTTATTGGTCCAAAAAATCGGTGTAGTAAGCTATAGCCGGCATTAAAATTAAGTCAGTGGAAAATTTGGTTCTAAAGATTAATGTTCGGTTAGTCAAATGATCTAGAATAGATTGTTGTAAATGTTAGTCCTCGAAATTGACTATAGAAATTACCTATGGAGGAGTGCATTTGAACATAAATTTCAACCAGTCTGGCTGAAGATTATATTCAAATGCACTTCTCCACCAGTGATTGATGTAGTGAATTTTGAAGAATGTTATGTTATTTTGAGGCTTCAAGCCTGAATGTAACTGCTGGACATCACCTAGGAGTGTTTAGGAGTGCTGAACACTATACTCAAAAAACACTTCTCCACAGGTGATGCCGGCAGTTATATTCAGACTTGGGCTTGAAAGTACGCATTCTGCTATTCCTATATTTCTTTAGATAATAACGAATGTGACTCTGGCCGAGTATGTGATAGAAATGCTCAATGTACAAACACTGCTGGTAGTTTTACTTGTACTTGTAATGATGGTTATACAGGTTCAGGAGTTACATGTCTTGGTAAGTTAAAATAAAATACTGTCCTCTACTTGTAAGGTGGTTTCGGCCATGTTTCAGGGTGAATATGAGGGTTGCTGCTCCCTATCAGGAGAACAATCAGCCTTTAGAGGGGGGATATATCAAAAATATACATTTACAGTGTCTGAAATAAGAGTAAATAATCACTATGAAGGTGCGATATTTTAGCATAGCTTCAGGCTACATAGCCTAAAGCTGTGTTCAAAAGTCCCTCCTCCACAGTGATTATTTACTCTTAATTCAACAATTGTGTTTCTTATTGGTTACTTTAGTAGTTTCACAATATTCATAAACGATTCATATGCAGAGATTCAAATAACTACTGGTCATCACTGTGGAGGAGAGATTTCTCTGAATCTTCAACCAAATTGGCTGAAAATATGTTCTAAAATATTTCGCTTCCACAGTGATGACTAGCGATTACTTTAACCTCTGCATACTATGTTTTGTGGATCTCACTTACATGAATAGACTGTTCCAACATTTAATTTACTACTTTTCTGTTTGTTAATAAGAAATCATCTCCTTCTTCTTTTTTTAGATTTTAATGAATGTTTTAATTCAACAACAAATCCATGTAATTCTCCAGCTACTTGTAGTAACAGGTTGGGAACATTTAGGTGCAACTGTCCAGCAGGATATGTAAAATCTGGAACAGTTAGCTGTTTAGGTATGTAACCCGACTACCTGACAATAACTACGGGACATCACCTTTGGAGGAGTGTTTTTAGTCTACCAAATAAAGTGTTATTAATATCATTTGGTTGCGACATTCCACTTTCTTAATAGACCATGTGCCTGAAGTGCTACCATTTTTTGGTAAATTTTGTACCAGCATACAAGATGATATATTGGAAGTTTTTTTAATTTTGTCTGCTCTGGTCTGAGTTTCAGGCAAAAAGGTTTCACATTGCATTTTTGATCTAATGGACTTGGTACCATCCTTAATTTGATATTGGTTATTTAGGCAATAAATTTCGAGACCACTGGCTAAATGCTTTTTGATTTTGTCATATATAGAGAGTATCAACAAAAAATTGGATTCAGTTAAAAGCTATCCCAAATATCATATCCAACTGATAAGGGGAGAAGTGGAGACTTTCTTGGTATTTTTATGTTTTAGGGAATCTTCTTCCTTAATTTTTGGAAATAAATCAAAGTCTACATTTTGATTTTGGGAAGCTTCCTTCTTTAATTTTGAAATAAATATTAATGTGTATTTACTTTAGGGTCATATTTGATTACTATCATGAGTGTATGTTGATTTTTATAACATTATTAATTACTCCTAATGCAAATTAAAAATATAATGACAATACACAATTCAACAAAGATTAACTAGTAAATTAAATGCATGGGTTCTATGATTCTACTATATTATACATGCACTGCGTTGCGTTTTATTGTAAATTGTACATAATAGTCTGAGTAGCATATACAATTACACAGATAATGTGTGTATGCAATTCATATCCACTGTGGAGGGGTGATTTTTTGAGCATTGCTTTAGGCTATGATGAAATTTCACTACTCTCTTCCACAGAGATTTAATATAAATTTACAACACAATTTAGGACATAATCCCATGTAAAATGTTAGTGTTTATACTTGATATGAAATTTCACTACCCTCATCCACAGTGGCTTGACATAATTTTACCTTGATAAAGGTGTTTCAATTGTTTATTTAACCTAAAACTTTACTTAATAAACCACAGTGACCTGACATAATTTTACCTTGAAAAAGGTGTTCCAATTGTTTATTTGACCTAAAATGTTACTGTCTTAATAAAGACATATTTTAAATACTGACTATAATGTGTGTATGTAAATCATATTTTATGTGCTTAGATTTAATTTTCACTAGGTTTGGTGGGCTACTTTCAATACTGTACCTTTGATTGAGTAAGGTTTGTAGCCTAAAGCTATACTCAAATCACTCCTCCACAGTGATTATTTGATATTTTAGAATTGAACTTTTTGGTAGCACTCTGTATGAAATAACATCAAATACTTTTTGTGGAGGAGAGATTTTTGAGTATATTAGGCTTTGTAACTTGAAATCGCTCTTCTTCTTTTGAGAACTGTAATAATTAATTCTCAACTGTTTGCTTTATAGATGAAAATGAGTGCTTAACAAATCAATGCCCACTGAAGTCGACCTGTGAAAATAAAGTGGGTAGCTTTGCATGCATCTGTGATCCAGGCTATGGAGGAGAAACTTGTTCAGGTACGTTTTTAGGGTGAATCTTTCAACTCAACTGTGAAGGAGTGTTATTGAGAATAGTTTCAGCTTTGTAACTTTGTAACTCCTCCATGAGAGCCATAAAATATTTCATTGAAGAAATTCGCTGTGTGATGTTAATTTCTATCACTGAGCGTCTTCTATTGGCTTTCACGCAGAATGTTTTACCAAGTGTAAATGCACCTTTAGGGATATCTAACATTTATATCTTAAATTTTCAGATATCAACGAGTGTTCAAATTCATTGTTAAATCGTTGCGACAGTACAAATGCAAATTGTACAAATACAATCGGATCTTATACATGCCAGTGTAAAACTGGTTTTGAAGGAGATGGTTTTGACTGTACAAGTAAGAAAGTTTTAGGATTATACCCCATAGTAAAGACGATAGAAAACAATTCCAAAAAATAGCTTCAAACGGACCCAGGACCACTTTTTACCCTCGGGACCGGTATTATTTTGGCCAACAAGAAATTATAACGACTTTTTACTGAGTAATAGTTCATAACATAATAATGAGTTGTTATAGCTAAATTTCGTTTTTCGTCTTCCATGTTTGGTTTTCATGGGTACTGCAGTAGTACGATACTCGCATTCTGCATGCATTGATAACATATACAAATATGTATTTCATTTTTTGATATAATAGAGCCTGGCCAATATTGTGACCCAGGTTATTAGACCCCTTTAAAACTAGGAGAATATTTGCAGTTACAAAAGGTTTCTTCATTTTTGAGGATCTTAGTTGAAGGTTTCTTATAAACGAGTTTCTTATACCTTATTAGTAAAAATTAACGGGGATGAAAGTGACCTCTTAGAAAATTAGATTCAGGCTTTCTTGCCTGAAGCAATGCTCAAATACCATTCCACAGGGATTATTTACTTTTCTTTTGACCAGTGGAGATACGAAAGATTATATTTTGCAGTTTTATTGTAAATGTTGTGATAAAATAGGATTATGTAATTGAAAATTTTAAAGTTTTTAAAAATAAAACATTCTTTTCAAACATGGTTTGCAAACTAGTTTGAAGCCGCGAACTGAATATATTTACACTTGGTTTGCAAATCGAAAAGATTGAAAGTTTGCCTTTGGTTTGCAAACTGGAATCCAGGCCTCTGAATTCACGACGGCATTCCTCTGTGGAGGAGCATCTTTGGAGGCTTATTTGCAGCCAAAAGGCATGTCATGTTTTCAAACTAAAATCAGAAATGAACCAAAATGGTGTGCGCAAACTGGAATCAAACCAGGTAGGAAGCAGGTTTGATACTAAACAAAGAATTTCGATGTAAATTTTTTTGGACAGTGCCACATTTCAGACGGATTCATTTTCAGACCAAAAAAAAAATCCGAAAATTGGTCCCACCGAAATATTTGGTTTATAATGCAACTAAGACTGCTGACTGCACTTTTGTATTTTTACATTGAAGGAGTTGCTAGAATTATTTTACAAGGAATTAATACTAAAAACCATAAAAGACAAGGTTTGCCTGATCAAAATATGGATGAATAATCACTATGGTGGAGGGACTTTTGAGCATAGCTTCCAATTTTGTAGCATGGATATATGCTAAGTATTTACTTCACCAGAGTGATTATTACGCTTTTTTCATCTACTGGTGTATTTTCCATTTTCTTGCTTTCTTACAGATATAAATGAATGTACACAAGAATATCCTTGTCACAGAGCTAGCAGTTGCATGGACACATTTGGAAGTTTTAGTTGTGCTTGTATACCTGGATATTCTGGTGATGGATTCAATTGCACAGGTAGCAAATTATTACAACATTCTCATTTTACAACATCACTCATTTTCCTATACTGATTTTTTGTTTTTGTTTTTAACTGATAAATAGGCTCTGATAAAACATTTTGTAAATCTAAATTTGATTTTTCTTTATATTTGCTATGTAATTATATCATTGTTTTTGAGTTGATATAAATTTGAGTGTAGAATGAATTTTGTTTTCTCATTTTCTGCCGTGGTTAAAATATGAGCGAAAATGATTACTTTGAAGGAGAGATTATTGAGCATAGGTTCAGGCTGCAACGTCTGAAGGTTTGCTCAAGAGACCTTTGTCCACAGTGATTATTTACTTTTATTTCGACTACTGGATGATAAATTTTTTATGACTCTAGATAATGATGAATGTACTACCTCTACACCTTGTGACCAAACTTGTACAAATATTCCCGGCTCATACCAATGTAGTTGTAGAAGTGGATTCACGTTTTCGCCACCACGGAACTGTACTGACATAGATGAATGTTCTGTTGGAATAGATGATTGTAATGTAAATGCTCTATGTATGAACACATATGGTTCACATGAATGTGCTTGTAAAGCTGGTTTTCTTGGTGACGGAATTCAGTGTGCTGGTAGGTACTTTGACGAAGCAAATGATCACTTGGGAGGAGAGATGTTTGGCATAGCTTTAGACTACATAGTTTTAAGCTATTCTCATAATCACTCCGAAATAATTATCTACACTTTTTTTGAGCATTATTGCGGAATTACACTAAGCGAAATCTTTCGTACAAAAGCTAAAAGAAGAAATTCCATTAGTAGAAATGATTACATTCTGTGTGGCAATTACTATCCGTGTTCTTTTTAGTGGATTATTTTGTACCATATACGCAAGATAGTTTTATCACAAATGCTGATGTTGGTCAACCAGTTATAAGGTTATCCAGCAGGGATGGCTTTCCTATTGTTGGTGGTGCAAATCATGATGTATATGTGAGTAGTTATTGCTCTTTACATACAGTTCCTAGTCTAAACATTAAACCTTCCACATTTGAGACTGATTACCAACCCATATATATTTTGTTTCTGTACTAGTGCGCTTCCTAGCTTTACTTCGTATATTTTAGAAAAATTATTTGTGTAAAAATAAATCCCCTCCCACCAATCAAGATAATCTCAACAAGTTATTTTGATAAAAGACTAATCAACTCCGGTGTCATACTATTCACCAATAAACTTTACTAAATTAAATTTATTCCATAGGTTTGTGTGAATGGCTTCATTGCTATTGGTGAAAATATATGTGAATTTGGTCCACATGGGGATTTAGGGCAACCTTTCAATGATGGCTTGGTAGTATTTGCACCATATTGGTCAGATATAGACACAAGAATACCCGTTGGTATACAAACCACTTCCAATCGTGTACACTATGCTTATTATGACCAAAATGCTAATAATGCAGCAGCAACCACTGCGAAAAAATCAGCACGAGAAACGATTAGATCCAAAACTTTAGTTACTTCATTTGAACCTGCACAAGTTTTTATTGTTACCTGGTTTGAAGTTACGCCATATCCATCTACTTTTGGAAATATGTATTTCGATACTACAACGGTTAGAGCTACTTTTGTTTTGCTTCCGGATTCTTACTTTACTAAAAACGTGTCTCAAACCCCAATTGTCATTTTGTCAAAATGTACTACAGTAGATAAAAAACGATTTTTGATGTTACATGTCATATATTACGAGTTAATAAATATTAAATGTTTTTACTGTTATATGGTATTACTGTATCCCTTAAAAATTCAAATTTGGCATTTTTCAATTTTCACACCAGAATGACTGCCTTTCTCCTGACCTTCGTTATGGCGACATAGTTTTCCAGAACAATTAGCTTCATTTCTCACATTTGCTTACCACTCAGTTTTAATATTCGAAATAAGCCCCCTCCCTCAAATAAGCCCCCTTGTGGAATAAACCCCCACCCTCAAAGTTTGTCTTGTCAAATAAGCCCCCGGGGGCTTAATCGAATATTTACAGTATGGGAAGCATAAGAAATGACCTTTTCTATATATAAAACATGAGAAATTGTGAATTTCTGTAATTAATAATTTCTATTATTTATATTAGAAAGCTACATTTCAAATTGTTCTCGCAACAGATGGCGTGAACACATTTGTATACTTTGTTTATTACAACATGCTATGGGATGAGACACTAGCTGCAACAATCTTTCGTGTGCAAGTTGGCTATCGATATAACCCAACCCAAAGTATTACACCAAATGTACCTCGTCAGTACTCTCGGTTGAGGTTTGACAAAGCTCCTGGCAATGTTGGAGTAGATGGCTTATGGGTTTTCCAAGTATCAGATTCTGTGAGCAATAATGCAGCTATAGAGTGTAACACTTGGGTAAAATCTCAACTATCAGTGGGTAGTCTAACATCTTTAAAAAATAGTGGAAGACGAATGAAAAGACGAATGTCCTGCCCTTGCACCATTCAGCAAACCCTTTATGATGGTCGTTATGTAGCGGAGGATAGCTTCTTCAAAGCAAAAGTTAAATGTGTTTATAAAGATAAAAGCAAGGTGTGTCCCAGTCTTGAGAACTTGGAGCCATATTGTATCCAAAGAAAGAATATATGGTATACGACCTTGAGAGACAGTAATGCGGACAAATATGCTGTAGTGACCAGGTGTTGCTATGATGCCCAATTTGGTGCTTTAATTAAAGAAATAGGTGAGGCAAGTCAGCCAACAACCCAAAATTATCTTAAAGTATCAAACCTTACTATTCGACAGATACGGAGAAAAAAGAATGAATTTCGACAAGAAGCTATATTACAATATTTTAGTCCTTACACAAGTTGTTGTGTTAATTCTGCGAAATGTACTGACTATCAAAGTAGAATAATCATACCGACTTGTGAGAATTATAAAGCACCTAAAAAATGTAAGCATGAACTTATGTATTTTTTAACCTGTCAAATAAGTATTTAGATAAGCTATGCTATCACCAATTTGTAACTGACTGTTATTGATTACTCATGAACATTAATAATTTTATAGTACAACATTGTAAATCTAAGTAGTTTTATCATTTTGAAAATCAGCATTCTAGGCATTACCAAATGAATCATTGGGCAGTTAAAGATGTATCATGTCCATAGCACTTTCTCTGAAGAGTTTTTGCAATGGATTGGCACTTACAGTTCATTTTTGTGTTGTCTAAACGTACTAAGTGTGAAACCATGGAGGAGTACTTTCGTGTGGATTTCAGCTGATAACTAAAAAACACTATTCCATAAATGGTGTAGACAGATTGTCATGCAAATCCGAATGATTTAGACTGTGTTCGTGTCTTACATTTAATATAAATTATTTTTTAGCTTCATCACGTGGTGATCCTCACATCGTAACACTCGATGGAACTTCTTATACTTACAATGGTTTTGATGATTACTACCTCGTTAATTCAACATCTGGATTTCAAATTCAAGCGCGAACTTGTAAAGCTAATCAAGGCACAGTTTTCTGCGCGTTTGCTACATATGAACCTGAAGAACCAACAATGGAATTCTATATTTTTAGCAGTGAGTATTACCCAATGCACAAATGATCATCTTTACTATGGACTTTGAACATGTTTTTGCTTACTTGGTAGTTGATTTCGGTGTTAGAAATAATTATCGTGGAGATTTAGCCTAAAGTTATGCTCAAAGAAGCACTACTCCACAGTGATTATTTCCTCATACGTCAAACACTGCGATTCATTATCAATTGACCCTCAAATTTTGGCGTAATATTAGATTAACTTTTGCATACAGCTATACCCAATTTTAATCCACGAATGACTCAATTGTGGTCCAAAAAGTACTCAATGTTAAGAATAAAACTGTGAATGGTGTCAACAAGGTTAATAAAGAAAGAATTTGGTTCAATTTCAAAATTTAAAGGTAGACTTACATTAGGCAAAAAATAAAGCCAAAAAAGGACATTGCAAAAAATGTTTTGCCTAGTGTAAATCAGACTTTAGAAATAAGATGATTCTAAAGTCGGTGTTTGAAATAGGAGGAAATAATCACTGTGGAGGAGTGAGTGTTAAAGTCCACAGTGATTATTTTGCTCTTGTTTCGATGACTAAATCTAAAAGTTTAAAGATTCCTTTTTGCTGATAGGGAGCATCTCAAAAATAAAATCTACAGAGGAGAGTATTAAGTCAATGATCTTGCAATGGATTGATTTCTTTGTACCGAAGAAACCAAACCATTTCAAGATCATTGACCTAACACACTTCTGTACAGATTCATTTTTGTTGAATTTAATTTTAAGTTGGTCGTTTTTGGAGCGAAATTTTGAGTTGGCCCAATAATTAATATGGTGCATTTATACTAGATGGTACCACCACTTTCTTGGTTGATGGTGTGCAAAAAAATATGACAAGTGCGAGTTATGGAAATACTGATGTAACAGTTTCAACAGGAAATATACAGTTTGATTATATTTGTGGTGCGAGCTTAAGTATATCAATCTTTCCCACTATGTTACAAGCCGTTGTGTCCGCATCTGACGAACTGGAAGGTACTTTATCAGGGTTATTAGGTACATTGAATGATAATGCAACTGATGATCTAACACTGCCCGATGGTACTGTTTTATCACCTAATTTATCAGAAAAAGAAATCTATGAGTCTTTTGGATTTAAATGTAAGTTATATTCTGACTTCTTTTCTTTTTGTAAGTGTGCTTTTAAGCCATTGATTCAAGTATTATCAGGACCCAATAAAATTAGGTAGAATCAGATAAAACATTTGGTATCATGGAAATATTTAATCTTATTTTGACAACTGAAATTTGCACAGAAGTTTATGGCATTCTTGCAATATGCTTCAAGTTTTTTTGTACCAAGGTAAAATCAGCATAGCCCTCTTCTTCGGTGTGGTTAGTTTCATTTTTGTGTATTAACCCAGGAGGGAGGGGGAGATATTATCCAAATTGAACTAGCGCCTTTACTGTGCTGACTTTGAATTTTGATTTTGATTAAAACCGTGAATTAGAAGTCACGCGTAATTAGACCCCCCCCCAAATTCTCATATTATTAGCTTAGTACTTTTCTTTTAGGGATCGTTCCTGTCAGCAAAAAACTATTTAGTTTGCCATTTATTGGTTTTGACCCGACATTCTATCCTCGATTTTTCACTAACTTAACAGACTTGTTTGACAACAACAGTACAGCTATAGCTATTGCAGTAGCTGCATGTGGGGATGTGAATACGAATCGAGAATGCTTCTTTGATTTTGCTGTTACAAAGGATCTATCTCTTGCAGTTAATGGCAAAGATTTCTTGATTCAAGCTGATAGTGTTATACAACTGATTAGTTAGTTTACTGTTTTAGTTTATTTTCTTAAGGATTAATTACATGGAGGTGAGCTGGAATTTCTTCATATAATCGCAATCGAAAAGACATCTCAGCAAACGAGCCATCTCACCTCTATACAATTTACTCTTAAACCATTTCAACATTTTGATTCTTATGTTGTTTTTATTTCAAGCACTGGATTCAGTGTGGGAAATAAGAGCAAATAATCACTATGGAGGAGTGATTTTTGAGCATGACTTCAGACTATAAAGTCTGAATCTGCTCACAGATCCCTTCTCTTCTACAGTGATTATTTGCTCATTTTAACTTATGAGAGTTTGATGTACAATGCATCTTAAAAGTCAGGAAAGGTGCTCTCTGTCTACAAATCTTCAACTTCTGGATTCTTAATTGAGCACTACTTAGTGATCCATTGCAACTCCCGAGGAATTAAGGACAAAAACAAAAATTAGAATAATGTCGGTTAGCGACCGTCTCAACGATCTTGCGATGGATTGGTTTCTTCGTACCGATGAAATTGATCCATTGCAAGATCGTTGATCTAACACACTTCTGTACAGATTTATTTTTTATGAATTTGATCAATTTTAGTTGATTTAACTCTACCAAAAAAGTTAGTTTTGGAGCGAAATGTTGAGATGCTCCCTTAATTATATGTTTTATCCCGCTCTCTACTGTATTTGTGTTATAATAAAATTTATATGTACCTATTTATAGATTCTGTAACTCCGATTATAACTGGTCCAACAATAATCAATGCGACATACAATACAACAACCTTCTTTAATATAGAAGGTAATGTGACAGGCAATGTTACATATTTTATTAGTACAAATCATACATCATTTACTTTGCTCAATAATAAAACTGGTCAAGTGCAGTTTGATGCATTTCTTCTAAATGAAACGATTGTAATTGGTGCCATAAGCGATGAGTCTGGTGTTTCTGGGATATTTCAACCAAGAATATTGTACTGTTATTGTCTGCATGGTGGAACCTGTGATTACAGTGGTATAGAATTGGAGCTAGGTAAGTTTCGTTCTTTCAATATCTGTTCAGATTTAGAGTGCCTTTGATTTGCACTTTGGTTGGCCGACTAATCGCTTCGATTAATCTTAAATTACATTTGATCATTTGTTCATATTTGTCTGGAGTAATGAAGACAAATCTATGGATCACTCCAAAAGTAGTTTGTTTTGTACATCAGAGTGATTAGTTTGATCAGCTGACTTTGAATGCTGAACCAAATGAACCTAGGGTAGTTGGTAAACTTGCTTTGGTTGAAGAGAAACCCAACAAGTTCATAGAGACATCCCAGTGTTTGCAATATGAGCAAATGATCACTGTGGAGGAGCGATTTATGAGCAGTCTACAAAGCCCGAAACAATGCTCAAACATCCCTTCTTTAAAGTGATTACTTGTTCTTATGTCATCCAATTTATTGATGTTTTGAGTCATTTCCCATATTCTACGAGAGATTTCAAATAAGGCCATCAATTGATGGTCTAGAACAATAGATATTATGTAACATACTAAAATTGGTGCATTCCATAAAGAGCATTAAGGGTGCAGAGCTTTTGTTCTGTTAAGCACAGGGTTGTCTCATAATAAAAAGAGACTCTTTTTTAACTTGGTGGCGGCAGTTTAAATGTTCCCGTAAGTTAGTGCTCACCTCAGTAGGAATGATAATGCGATCATTAACTTGATCATTGTTGGTAGTGTATACAGTGCACATTATACAATATACTTTGTTTTTTTTAATTAGATCTTGCTCATACTTCATCACAGTATGTTGACTTTGTACAATGTCATTGCCCTGTTGGTCATGATGGCTCACATTGTGAAAAAAATGTAGATTTATGCCTGGATAATCCATGCTTTGCAAATGTAACTTGTACTTCAGTTGTGAATGCTTCAATGGAAGCTGCTATTTGTGAGCCATGCCCATTTGGTTACATTGGTGATGGTCGCAAATGTTATGGTAAGAGAGCTCAAATTAAAACTGTTTTAATAATCTTTCCCAGCCAGCAAAACCCTGTTTAAAGTCAGCAAACTAACGGTAGAGAACGTTGTTTTAACGTTATTTTTCTGACTTTGAACAGGTTTTTGCCGGCTGGGTTGTATCCCTATCCTCTTTTTTTATGTTGATTAAACCCTAGACATCTAGATATGACATCTTTTTGACATTGATTATACCCTAAGTGCTCACTGGGTTGATTTTGTATTGAAAATCTTTTTTTGCAACAAATTTGGAACCTTCTCAAAACCCTTTTGCTGTGCACCTTCAAGATTGCATAAGGGTCTCAATTATAACTATGTTTAGATATATTGATAGATTTTGGACAGGTTTGGATTGATCTGGATCATGAAGCTTTCATGTTATTTTAAATTGTTCAGACATATAATTAGAAATAAAAGCCAGAACCTATACTCAAAAATCCTTCCCTGGAAGTGGTTATTTCCTCTTACTTTGACCAGTGCTTATGAGAATTCTCTTCTTGATAGATCTCGACGATTGTAATGTAGCTAAGCCATGTCAACAAACATGTGAAAATACTATCGGTAGCTTTAATTGCGGATGTTTCACTGGTTATGCAACTTTTAATAAAACACATTGTGATGATATTGATGAATGCCAAAATGCAACACTTTGTACAGAGAAGCCTAATGAAGATTGTGTAAATAATATTGGATCATTTTCTTGCGCGTGTGTTAATGGATATCGAAGAAATGCCACCAGCAATAACTGTACAGGTACGTCATTGTATCTATATATATGTATTTGTGTTATACATGTGTTATTGCATTTATTTTTTGTTATGTTATTTAATAATGTTTTGCAAACGATGTATTGGCTGATGATTTCGTCTACAAGATAGACAAAATAATGGATGTTATCCAAATCACTGAAACTAACAGGCAATTCAGAGGATTTGGATAATTTGGATGTTTTAGCTACATGATCCAGTGGGATGAATTCCAGTATGTTTATATGCTGATTTTATTAGCCTGCCAAACAAAGTCTGGATGGGCTATTTATTACTTTGTGGCAGCGGCAGCCCACTTTTGTTAATAAAACATTTCGATTTTGGGAAGCTGTTATCTTCAATTTTGAAGTAAATATTATAATGTTATTCACGTAAGGGTCGTGGTACATAATTAATATAACATGAGTAAAGGAATGATTTTTATAACTGAGCTATCAGTCCAATGGTAAGGCGTGTGTGCACCTATGTATAAATATATATTGATTTTAGATATTGATGAATGCATAGAAAGAAGTGACGGATGCCAGCAAAACTGCAAGAACATGCTTGGCAGTTTTAATTGTTCGTGTAATGCAGGTTACACATTGAATGTCAACAATAAAACCTGTGATGATATCAACGAGTGTAGTCTACCATCCAATGCATGTCATCCCAATGCAACGTGTACAAATACATTTGGTAGTTATAAATGTTTCTGTGACTTTGGGTTCAGTGGTGATGGTAACAGTTGTATTGGTAAGACATTGCTCAAAAGAAGAGCAAATAATCACTGTGGAGGATGGGCTTTAGAGCGTTGTTTCAGGCTTTGTAGCCTGAAGCAATGCTCCAAAATGACTCCTCCACAGTGATTATTTGCTCTTGTAGGACATGGTCATTTACACAATACATACTCAGTTGCAAATGTATATGTTTTCTGTCGAAGATTTTAATTTTCCATGAGTCATACAAATTTGAATAATCTAAGTTTTTCTAATATTACAGAAAGGCTTCATTTATTTTTCTGGAATGCCCAAAGCTTAGTACATAAGCCATAGCCTGAAGTTATGCTTAAACATCAGTTTGACCACTGTTATGGTATGTTCTAAAATTTTGAAATTTTCTACCGCAGGGCTGGAAATAACTGCCGGTCATCACTGTGGAGGAGAAATTTTTCAGAATATTTTTAGCCAATTTGGTTATTCTGAGTGACTTTTAAAATAATCACTGTGTAGGAGTGACAATTGAGTATAGTTTCATCAAGCTAGAAAGTAAAGCCAGGTAGAGCTCCATACTATTATTTATGCAATGTGAAATTTCCATATGCTTTGTTGCATTTTTCCAAAAACTAATTACTTCACTTGAAATTGATCTTATGACAATCAAAACAAAAATATTCTTTCTTGAATACGTAAATTAGTATTAAAATGTTATACATTCTTGAGTACATCATTAAGCATATAATATTATTGTTACACAATCTTCTTTAGATATAAGAACAAATGATTAATGTGGAGAAACAACTTTTGAGCATTCCTTCAGGCTATAAAGCCTGAAGCAATGCTCTTTCAGGCTATAAAGCCTGAAACAATGCTCAAAAATCCCTCCACAGATATATGTGCCACATTGTTTTGTATAGGGATGGAAAGATTTTAAACAGGCTGCTTTTAAGATTGTATTTCTGATTAATATTAATTATTCCAATTGTGTGTATTATGTGTTTAAATTTAGACATAGACGAATGTATCGAAGCAAATCGAATTGCTCTCAACGTACCAGCTTGCAATCAGACTTGCAACAATACAGTTGGATCATATAAATGTGGGTGTAATCTAGGATATCAATTAAGTGCTGATGGAACTTCTTGTCAATCAGTCTTAAACACTTGTCTCACTGGAACAGATGGTTGTCATGAGAAAGCATCTTGCAGTTTCTCTAATACAACGTTTCAAACTACATGTACTTGTTTGGCAGGTTACATTGGATCTGGTCAAAATTGCACAGGTAATCAGTAATAGCATGCAAAAATCATAGATGTCAACCTACAAGTTTACGTATTAACCAATCCCAGCATTTAAAATAAGAGCAAATAATCACTATGGAGGAGGGATTTTATTGCTCAAAATCACTCCTCCACAGTGATTATTTGCTCTAATTTTGAACACTGAATTTGTTGCACCGTTGTGTAGATAGTAATTTTCAAGAGGATCCTTATATGAGTCGCTAACTACCTGAAAGATTCAAAATATGTCGAACGTTGCCTGTGGAGGAGTGTTTTTAGAATAGTTTTCAGTTTTGAAGGTGAAAACTACTGCACTCATAATGCACTCTTCCACAGGTGATACCTGGCAGTTATTTTGAGACCTATGCATGTAAGAAATTATTCTTTGTGCACTTTTTAACGGCAACGGTGACATATAATTTTTGATTAATTTTAATCTCCTTTTAATTTTAGATATCAATGAGTGCACCGGGGGGCAACATGGCTGTGAACAAACGTGTGACAATACAGTTGGAAGTTTTCTCTGTACATGTTCAGCAGGTTACAATGTAAATGGTAAATCCTGTAGCGATATTGACGAATGTATCTTTGGCTTATCAACCTGTCCCGCAAATTCAAAATGTAAAAATAATATTGGGTCATATGTCTGCAATTGTAATAATGGTTATGAGAAGACTGGGAACAATTGCACTAGTAAGATTTATTTATTGTTTATATGCTAGAAATAATGGGTCCATTCTTTTCAAACGCATTTACCACTCCAAACGCCCCCAAATGATCAAAACACTTCAGCGAAGCTGAAAAGAATAACACTGGAGTGACTCTGGAGTGTTTCGGTGTAACAAAAAGCACAAATTTTTCATGTTTTTCTGTGGTTGAACTCTATGAGATAATATCAAAAGTGTTGTTTAGCGTAACCATGCGTTTAGAGGTGACAATGACTAATGCCCATTGATAAACAAACATGGCTACAGTACAAGTTTGGTTAGTTTATAAATTCATTATCGAGTGGTGTTCAGACATTGCTCTTTCAACAATTCTGACAGAAAACATGACCACAGCGTATTTGGAGTGTTTGGGAGTTATTTGAAACTAAAAAAAATGGCGAAATCGGTGTTTGCAAGCAAAAATTAACGTATTGAGCACTCAAGAGTGTTTAACATTACTTCCTGAACACTCCCTTCACTCTAAATAGGCTTGGGAACCAATAATAAAATGATTATTTAGAAAATTATCAGTTGCCATGACAATGTTAGCAAAAGTGCTGCTACATGCTAAAAGTAGAAATAAAATGATTATTTAGAACATTATCAGTTGCCATGGCAATGAAGCAAAAGTTAAATATTATATCTATAAAATGATGTTTCTTTTCTTTAGATATAAATGAATGCACAAATCAAAATGGTGGTTGTAGTCAAATTTGCAATAACACTGAGGGTTCATTTAAATGCGATTGCAGATCTGGCTATGAGATGAATGCAGATGGTAAAAGTTGTGATAATATAAATGAATGTATCTTAGGCTTGGATGATTGCAATAATAACGCAACATGCACAGATACTCCAGGTTCCTTTAATTGCACATGCAATGATGGATACGTAGGAAGTGGTCAGGCATGTGAAGGTAAGTTCTTTCAGATTACGACTATTATAGCACATTAAGAACATGCCATTAAGTCTGCTACATGCTAAAAGAAGGTAAGCGCACCCAAAAGTATGTAAGCGCAATTTTTAATGATCATATAGACCTATTCACAAATACGTGAAAACGAGTCCCTGCATATTGCACTGCAACTAATTTTATTTTAAGCAGCCTCGTTTTCATATATTTGTGCATATATCTATCGCTTCAAATGCATGAATGAAATCTGGCTAATATGGAATGTTCTTATTAAATAATACTACATTACGTGCTAAATAATACCACATTACGGGCCCTTATGAACAAGATTCCAAATTAAATAGATGTGTGGCATTCACTATCTTTCCAAATATTTTTTAGATAAAAACGAGTGCAACTTTGCACATGATTGTGGTCAAATCTGTAAGAATACTTTTGGTAGCTTTCATTGCGATTGTCGACCTGGTTACACAATGCAATTAGATCGTAAAACATGTGTTGAAGACAATGAATGTGCATTGGGAACAGCTACTTGTCAGAACAACGAGATTTGTGTTAATGAACCAGCTGGATTGTTTACTTGCAGACGTAAGTAATATTAACTTCTTTAAATTATACCAAAGTGAGTGTTTTTCAGCCAGTTTGGAGATCATACCTAGTGGGAAAAAACTTGTTCAAAGTCTGCAGTAAAGATGTTAAAACAATGTTCACTAGGTAGTCCTTGCAAGTTAAAAAATCAATCAACCAATACCTGTTGTGTTCTCTCTGTGAGATTACTAAATGTCAAAATCATCAAACATGCAAATTTTAAAACTTACAAAGAAATATCATTATTAAAGTTTTGAGTTAAAGTCACAATAAAAATGAACTAGAGAAACATTAAATAACTAAATCATGATGATATTCAATAAGTGCAGGAACACAACATCAGATCAACGCCAAAACGTAGTCGCAACATTGGATTGATATTGTTTCAATATTAATGATAATTAGAAAACATTAATCTATGTTTATAGACGGCCATCACTGTGGAGGAGAGATATTTCAGAATATTTTCAGTCAAATTGGCTGAACATGTTCTGTAAAGTCTCTCATCCAGCGTGATCACTAGCAGATATTTCAACCACTGTGTTTTTGTGTGATGTAATAAATGAATACTATAACGGCAATAGTTTTTGCAGACCTTAGTTGTGGATTTCATGTTTCTTTTGCCTACGTAAATGATATGAAAAATCTGAATCATTAGCAAGACTACTCAGTACTCTCTTCTGCAAATAATACGGTTTCTAACTAGTGTAATTTATTATTTATAGCTATATGTCAATTGGGTTACACATTATTTGTTCAAAATAACACATGCGTTGACATAGATGAATGTAAAAACTCTCAATCATGTCATACAAATGCTGACTGTACCAACACACCTGGATCGTTTAAGTGTCAGTGTAAACAAGGATATACTGGCAATGGCAAATCTTGTACTTGTATGTATTATTTTGTTATATTTTCTTTCACGATGTATAGTACACAACCCTGTAAGTACACATTGTCAGATCTGTGATCGTACATCATCACAATGATTCGATGTTGATTCAATATAATATGCCGTGTACTTACTGAAAAATGACCTAGGCACATCTACATTACTTTTGAAGATTTTTGAGGTTTTAGCGGAGACTGATTATACAACTGTTTGAATATGTGGCAAAGGCAGCCTTTATGTTCAGACTTGCATTGAAATTGGATTATTCACGAGATTGAATTATTGCAATATGAGGGAAATAATCGTAATAAAAACATTCTTCCTATAATTCAGTTAGATTGCTAATTTATTGTTGTGATTGGGAATTAATAATTTGAATTCTGTTTAGTTATACCAACAACAGGACCTACAACTGTATATACCACAAATGTTCCTAACCGTAAGTGAATATTATAATTGTGGTAGTTGATAATGAGAATCAGAGATCGAAATAAGAGCAAATAATCACTGTGGAGGAGTGATTTATGAGCATAACTGTAAAACCTGTGATAAATTTATGCCATAAACTTTCGAATAAGCCTAGAGGAGGCTTATTTAACAAAACTGGTGTTTGGAATTTAGATTTAAACGACCGGGAGGGGGGTATTAAAAAGAGAAAAAAATGACCAGTTTTTTTGTAAAAACAAGACCGCTTATACAAATGAAAGTTTTGCAGATGACTCTGAAACACCCATGTAATTGGTCACAGATCACAGGTGTTCATTGTCAAAATAAGGGTAAATCACTGTGGAGGAGCGATCTTTAAATATTTATATTTGCATTTTATTGTTTTTGCAGAAGTGAAGATATTGTCTGGAAATTTATCACTTACCAATAATCAATTGAATGGAAATACAATCGATCTTACGGATGTGAATACAGTAACTCAATTACGTGATCCGACATCACAATTATATAAGGATTATACAAAGGCTATTGAGGAATCTGTGAGTATCTAGAGTTCTATTTATGGATAAAATATAACTTATGTGAATGAGAATGTGTTGTAGACGAAGTTAAAATTAATTGTTTCTCTAAAAAAATTTGCCATCGCGAAAGTTATCCACGCGAAATTTTTCAGCCACACGATATATTGACATTTAAATTCATGATATCATGTTGGGAAAAAAATTGGAATGATGCAAAAAGAAATATCAGCTTAGAACCTACACACTTTTCCGATTCATGAAAGTTTATCCATGCAATGTTTATCCACTATAAAACGTAAAAAGTTTCTCCAGTTGAAGTATTCTTTAGGCTTCTTTCAAGCCATCCATAATTGTTATTTTGTCACCTTATGAACATAGATAAACACTGTAGGTTTGTGGAGAAAGAACGTCTTGCAGCCAGTACTTCCAGTATGGCTTGGTATTGCAACCATTGTCTATCATCCATTCATTCTATTCTATGCAGGGTAATGATCTGAATGATCGATTTTCAACAATTTTTCTTTTGTAGTTGCTGAAGAAGTATCAAGATGTTAATCCAAGTGCTCTTTCATTAGACGTTTTCTCGTTAGAGTAAGTTATTTTATCACTTGCCTATGCAACTATGGTAGCCTTTGCATGGACCCCTAAAATGAGTTTCACTCTAAACGATATTGCATTTGATTGGTTTCCTCGTATCAAAAGGGTGAAACTCATTTAGGGGTCCATATAAATGTTGTCTATGTAGTTAGCATTATAGAATTATTTCACCCTAATTTCCTCCAACGTAACATTTGTTCTTCTGGTTGGACTTTTTTTTAGTGTCTCTTAAATTGATTTAGTAAATATATGAGATAGTTGTTGTTAGGAATGTCCTAACTAGCCTCAAAATAACATCACCTGTGGAGGAGCGTTTTTGTAGTACTGTTTTTACCTTCGCTGAAAACTGTAGCTATTCGAAGGACATTTCTCCACAGTGATGTCCGCTGGTTATTTTCAATCTTGCCCTAATAAAAACTAGGAGCGTCTGCGAAGAGGGTGGTTAGAGATATTTCTATCCAATCAAAATTTGAAACAATTAAGTTAATATCAACAAAAGATCTCGTTGATTTCCATTAGGCGCAAAATAAAGAAGAAGACATTCCATTGGTAGAAATTGACGTCAATGATATTGTTTTAAAAGTTTAGTTAGACTAAATCTCAAAAGGACGTCTTTTCGACACCTATCAACGTTACTTTAAAGACTGAGCGGAGTGATTTTAGAATCATGCTCTCTCTCTCTCTCAAGATGCGCAGTGAACACGTCGGATTTATTGATTTATTTTCCTGTTTTTCTTTCAGTCCGATTGGACAAACCCTGGCTGTTCGGTACAGAATAAAGTTTAAAGATACTTTCACCACATCAATAAGTGACTTACAAACGTCAATGAGAAATAGCTTAGCATCGGATTCTAATGTGATATCAAATACCAACATTACTGCTTCCGTTTCTGCATTTGTTCTCAGTGGTTAGTATTTTATCTATGCAGGAGTGTTAAGTCAAAGAACTAGCAGTTTATTGGCTCGGCATTCTATTGCAATACGAGAAGTTGCACTTAATATATAAGGGCGCTTATTCAAGGAAATACTGTAAATATCTGAGCGACATTTTCGACTTTTTCAACGTTATTTCCACACTGATCCGACATCATGTTCCAGCAGGAACTTTTAAAGAACATGCATTTACGTACTCATCAGAAATTGTGTTTATTTTCTTTAGATGCAAATGAGTGCGTGACTGGTTTACATCGTTGCCATAGCAACGCACAATGTACCAATAATCTTTATTCTTATACTTGTACGTGTAATGGAGGCTATGAAGGAGACGGGTTCACCTGTACATCCAAAGGAGGTAAGATATTCTTCAAAATAAGAGGAGAGTCACTTTGGAGGAGTGAGTGATCGCATAACTTTAAGTTGCAATAGTCTAAAGCAATGCTCAAAAATCCCTCCTCTGCAGTGATTATTTGCTCTTATTTCAAAACACTGACTTAACCTTATTAGTACTGTGCTTTCTAGAGCTCTGTAACACTGGGGGGATGGGCGGCGGATTCCACCCCCTCCATAACTATTGAACCACTCGTAGTATTTAGATGAAACTTTCCACAATTATAATCCATAATAAAAGGAACGAAATGGTACCAATTTTTTTGATGATGTCATCACAAATAATATAACATACCTAATTTTTCTTAAAAACCATGATTTCTAAAAATTGCCAATAAAAGAGTTTTATAAAAGCTTTTCTTATTCTGTTTTCAGTTTTAGTGAAAACCTTGCAAAATACCAAAAGTTTCATCCGAAAATCCGGGAAAAATCCGATTTTTAAAAATTAGAAAAATCGGAGAAAACGGATCCATCATGTCACTAAACTTGGTAGAAACATGTATTTCATGATTGCAAACACATTAATGATTTGCAAAAGATTCCTTTTAAAATATGTGCACCTTCACTGAGACATCAGTTAATACTACACTACCTACAACCGTGGACAAACATTATGGAAAATTTATCAACTTTATAAAGGCGGGTTTCTACTAGGCGAATTCGTTGGAACGAATTCTAAATGAAGCCATTACATTACATTGTGTCACCCAACCCGCCTTATGCCATACGTGAAAACGCTCACGCGCTTAAACATTGATCTCGCAGATTATTCGAGTAGACTTAGACTGTTGTTTCTAGCAGTCTAGTACTTAGGCTATTGGTACCAATTCAAATATTCACGCTGTTCATCTTGCTAATCAAAATTTAAGGCTTTTTGTCAAAGTTGAAATTCCAAATTTTTGCACGAATTTCTCTTCATGCCAAATATTTATGACTATGGTTTCATAGTTAGTATCTTAATAATTTGCCGGCGATTTTCTTTAGATGATAACGAGACATTAATAGCAGTTATTGCGACGGTAGCTGTCGGGTTTCTCATATTAATCATACTTTTGGTGTGGTTCTTAGTTGTCAGAAGGAAGAGAAGGCAAAATAGAGAGTGAGTTTGATGATTTCCATTTGACGGAAAACTCAGTGCGAAATCCAGAAGAAGACATTCCATTAGTAGATGTCAATTTCTACCACAAATGATATGTCTTTCTCTGGCTTTCCATGAATTTTCCGCCTGTAATGTTTCTTTATCAATATTTAGAGGGTACTAGCTAATGTCATGTAATTAATAACGTTCCCAGTGGGCAAAAACTTGTTCAAGTCAGCAGTAAAGACACTTGAGTAAAGACGGTTGAAAGACGTCCTGAGTTTTTACTGAAGACTTTGAACAAGTTTTTGGCGACTGGGTTTGTTATCATAATCACAAAAGAGAATTAGAAATAGGTAAAAAAAAGCAACCACTGAGGAGGCTGTTGTCATTTTTGAGCATGTCACTCCTCTGTAATGATTATTTAAGCGCATAACTGATTTTTATTTATTCACCTTCATCCTTCTGGATATATTATTATTATACGATTTTCACTATAGTACTGATTCGGCAAGCAGTGTTGATGGTGGTAGTGCATCATGGGCTCCGTTTCCCTTTGGTAAAATGAGAGCACGAAGTTTGTACGTCCCAAAAGGCGTTGTTTCAACACAATATAGAGATATATCTGAAGATCCAAGATGAAAACAAATGAAAAAATTATAGAAACACTGATGTACACATAAATAATGCAACTCGAAAAACAATGAACAGTATAACCTCATACCTGTGAACGATGGTTTAAATACCTGAATGAGATGGTACTACACTGAATGAATTTTGTCATGGTCAGCAATCCAGCACTACCAAGGACATGTCTTCACATAAATCATTCATCTGTTGTCATCATATACTTTATAATCAGACTTTTATCGAGCTCACATTCATAAACTTAATCCTCCCGGCGTGCGACGTTTAGTCCACGTCAAAAAGACGTCGTTTTGACGACTAGATCTGTGTACACACGAAGTCTTATTATCAATGTTAAAAAGACGAAATGTTGATTTAACGTCTCTTACCTACTGGACGATTTTAATCGTGTCGTATTAACTTGTAGTCGTATGTTATCGATTTGTTATTGTTGTCGTGGTTGTTATTGCAACCTCGTTACCAGGGCTTCTTGCCTTTTCGAACAAGGCAAGGAGCCCTGGGAACGAGGTTGGTTGTTATTGTTCACGTTTTATTTGTTCATATAATGACATTTCAATATGCTTTTTTGTTAAGAATATTTATTAATTCTTCTCAACATCAAGCCTCACGATAATAAGAATTACGAAATATTTAGGGGCGCAATTTAGCCAACGCCACTAAAGGCGTAATCTAATTTGCACCATATGACAAGCTATACTCTTCTTGAAGCAGGGCTCGAACTAACAGCCGGTCATCACTGTGGAGGAGAGATTTTCAGAATATTTTCAGCCCAGTTGGCTGAAAATCTTCGGCAAAATCTCTCCTCCACAGTGATGAC
>JAULBZ010000895.1:0-25701 GCA_032360805.1 Neoturris breviconis | reverse complement strand
CCTTTTTTAGAAAAAACACCCTTTTTCCAGCTTTTCCAGCTTTTCCAGCTTTTCCAGCCCCGCTGGACACCCTGTAAGATATCAGCTTTTGGTAACGAATTTTAGAGATAAATTAGCCCAGAAATATGTGATAAAACGTGATAAAACGGAAAATATTAGAAACATTCTTTATAGCTATTAAAAAACCAAGCTTAAATGAACAAATACAATCACAAAACTTGAACTTATTCCATCATGGGAAAAAGATGAGGAGAGTAACTGTATAAAATAATTTTTTAATCTTTGACATCTATACTGAATTTTAATCTGTAAAATGTTATACACTTGATAACGGTAGTAAACCGAAAAGCTTTATGCTAATTTTAAACACAACTTATGTTTAACTTTTTTATAAAAAAATAATTAAATAATTTAGTTAATTTAAATTTAATTAATATTGTAAATAAATAACGACACGTTCATAGACAAATCCATGTATTGTAAGCTTTCGTTCGCTTCAGCGAGCATGATCACACTGATTTTTTACAGTTATGTTAAATTTACAGTTTACAGTTATAATTACAGTCAATTTACAGTTAATTTAAATTTAATTATTTAATTTAAACAATATTAGGGTTACTAGATAAGATTAGTTACTTTTTAAAGGAGCATACTCCCAATGAATTAACTATCACCTATTTTATTATTTTGTTTCATAGAATGTGAAAAAATGTGCATGGGAAATTACTACTACATGTAAAAACCATGTTTCTTTATAAATTCATTTCTATTTTCAGTGTGTTTTATCTAGTTAGTCAGACAATATTTTAGTTTTCCTTTGTAACTCAAAAAGCCACAATTTGTGTAATATGTTAAGTATGCAACATACGAGCCTCTAAATTCACGGCTGAAAATATTCTGAAAAATCTCTCCTCCACAGTGATGAACAGCTGTTATTTCGAGCCCTGATTTATCAATAAATCCACTTTTTTGTAGAGGGCATTTATTCAACAGAGGCATTTAATTGACTTTAATGAATCATTTAGCATATGAAAAGTAAGCTTGCTGTTGGTAATCATTGAATCACACCTACAAAAGAGTGTGATTTATTGGAATGTATCGCAATCCTATTTTATCAGACTGTTTTTCAGGACAAACTTAGTACCAAGCCTGTAACACCTGGACTCTAAAACCTGTTAACCTTATTGGTAGCTTTAACTAATACTGCAGCTAAAATGGAACACAACAAAGAATAACTTGTAGAACCTTCCTTTTCAAATTTCAGCCCAGGCCTTTAACCCTATTTCAAGGGGGGGGGAAGATTCTTCCCCCTGCCACATTATTATTTATAATGTCTGAACCACTGAAGCAATAGTATTGAAACTTTCTGACTTTTTGCAACTATCTGCATATCATTTTTACGTCATTTTTTTTATTTTTTTGATCAAGTAACATCAAAGCCCAAAAACTTACCACATTTCGGTCCTTCATCACTTCCATCTGCACAATCATTTACACCATTGCATAACGAGCTCATACTGATACAATTTGATGTCCCAGGACAATGGAATTGATTGTAACTACATTTCTGATTAGATGCTAAAAATGAATAATACATACTCAATACAACACGATGCTATAAACAAGAATAAAATAATAATAACTGTGGAGGAGCAATACTTGAGCACAGCTTGAAGCCTGAAGCTAAGCAAAATCACACCTCCATAGGGATTATTGTATTTTTATTTCAAGTATTATACCACAAGAAAAATAAGATAAGCATAACAGAGTATAAGTACTTGTACTTGTCTAAGTCGATTTGATAGAACATTAGCCCAGTGTAATGAGTGATAAAAACATACAATATTATTAACTTTGGGGCAGTCTGAAACTATGCTCAACAGTGATTGTTTTGTTATATGTACTTCCTAGTGGATAAATACTTGTTCAGATTCTGCAGGATCTAATGGCCTCTAATGGATATAATGGCCTCTGTCCGACTGTCAAAAGGTTTTCACTTGCGAACCAAGGGTCTACAGCACCCAACTCCGCAACCTTGAAAATATTGATTTCTAGCATCTTTACTGCATACTTTGAACAAGTTTTTACCCGCTACGTTTATGAAAGTCAAAATTTTAATAGTCATTCGTGAAAAAGATCATGAAATTTCTAATTGCAATTATCAGAAAACTAAAGATATACTGAATTTGTATTGGCATCTTAACTGTGTGTGGACTTTCCCAGATTTTCAGAGCCCGAAAAAGCCCAGTAGAAATAGGGTTAAGGCATTAAAATAACTGCTAGTCATCACTATAGAGGTGAGATAATATCTCAGCAAATTTTCTGCCAAATTGGCTGCTATGCTGAAAAGATCTCTCCTCCACAGTGATGAGCAGCATTTATTTTTCCTTCCTGGGGCATGGAATGAAACTAGAATTATCATAAACACAGTGGTTGCAGTAAGAAGAGCAAATAATCACTGTGGAGGAAGGATTTTTGGGCATAGCTTCAGACTTTCGCCTGAAGCTATGTTTAAAAATAACTCCTCCACAGTGATTATTTGTTTTTATTTCAACCACTCAAACTATTCCTATTTTCTTATATTCACCTCCTATGACAAAAGATTAATGAAATGAATAAGTAGACTTACCACATGCTTTACTTTCTATTTCATCTTCACCATCAGTACAATCATTATGACCATCACAAAGAAATGATAAAGGAACACAGCTGCCATCATTGCACCTATATTCTGATTTCATACATGTATTTGAAGCTAAATGAAATCAACAAAAATGCTTCATTTTAGCAATTGGCACATTTCAAGTTCTATTTCTCTGTGCATTTTTCAAATAACCACCTAAAATAAACATCCCTCGAATAAAGAGTAAAATTCCAGTAGTTTTCCAGTAGTTTTCCAATATCAGGCTTCAAAAATTCAGGTCAGCATTCGCCTGTGGAGGTACATCTTTGGTGCTCCGCCACAGGGGAATGCCTGACTATATTTTTTATCATTTCCTAAAGTTTTTCCAGCATAGAGTTTTTATTTTTCTAAAAACTGTTGAAAAATGGACGCAAATTAAAATAATTTGTGCAGATTCTGCGATTTTTAGCCAAAATCTTACATATAAGAAGGTTTGTTACACAGCAAGGATAGAGAAATTTCCCAGATCTCCCAGTATTTTTCCAGTATTAAGCAGAATTTTGTACTTCATTACAGTATTTTTCCAATATTAAACAAATTTGGGCGCATTTTGCTTGTACCTCTAATATCAATTAATTTTGTATAAAAATTGTTTTTATAGAGAGTAAGTGCCCTTTATTGCAAGATCGTTTAGTGTTTTGCACAAATTGTTGTCATAATGTCATAATATAAGGAAACTCTTATTTTTTGAAAAAAAAATGCTAATGTCAGCAAAATGTTGACTGTTTTGAAAATTTTAGACCTTCTTTAGCATATTTAGATCAAAAGTTAAAAGGGAATGGGCATTTTGCATTATTCTGTGCAGCTGAAAACTGTACTCAAAAAAACACTCCTCCATAGGTAGTGATGCCTGGCCGTTATCTTGAACCTTGCAAAACCATGACTTACTGCAATTGGCCGTTTCATCTGAACCATCTGCACAATCATTAATTCCATCACATACCCACTTTAAATTGATACATTGATTATCATTGCATTTGAACTGATTTGGACAAGATAGTTGAAATTCGTTCGTACCTAAATACACACATAATTAAAATTTTAAGAAACTGATACAGTGTTTACACCTTCAAAACAATGTGTGCTCCTCAATGTTTTATAATAATTATGATATATATTTCAGGAGGAAAACGTTTTCTGCATCTTTTATGGTATTTTCATCGATATTCTACACAGTGGGCAATAACTTGTTCAAAGTCCGCAGCAAAGACACTGGAACAACGTCGATTGACATTGTTCTAATGTCTTTACTGTGGACATTGAACAGGTTATTACCCACTGGGTATGAATTAATGGAAACTAGAAGCCCTCTGGCTTTAATAATTTCCGTTCCATTTCTTGGATTTAAATTTGCATATGCTATTTTATAAGAACTCTGGAAACAAAGGACTTTTTTCTCCAGCATTTGAACTACGAAGTCACTCAAGCAAGCGTAGCATAGAAAGCTATTGCACAGCGAAAATATAAGCATAAGCTCGATTATCTTAAACAAATTTATAATCAATCAATTGATAAAGAATACCCAGCATAACAAGCCAAAATAAGGGACCGCAACAAAATTATTTTGTCTTTATTGTTTGCGCTACCCTGGGGGTCGTAGGCAATTTCCCATTATAGAAAATCTCTCTAGCTAATGCCCTGATTATGCTAATGTTTCTTTGCTGGATTTAAAATCAAAACAAGGCAAGTAATAAAACAACTTAGAATAAAAATTCCATAGTCGAGTTCCCTTGCACAGAAACTTCTTCATTTACTCCAGAAATAATTTATAATATACATTAAAAAATTTGTAACCATAAGTGGCTGGAGAGAGAAGTTTTCAGTCACAGTGTTCCTATTATATTCTGTGCCATTCTTTATCTATAGCGTTATTTGCAAATAGTTCTACCTTAAGTGAAGAAATTTTCGCGAATTTACCCCTGATTCCGCTAAATTAAAGTTCAACCTTCAATTCGCGAAAATAAAGTCCGCAAAATTCAAGCATAACCGGCAATTCGCGAAAATAAATTCCGCGAAAAACTGAATATTTTCGGATGTGTTATCTGTATTTTTGTTTCTGTTATCGTTCGTAAGCACTAGATAATTTTCGATAAGAATCTTTTTCAGTCCTTATTTCGTTACCTATATAACTATTTTGTCTCCCTTCCTAAAAATACTAAAAAGCGTAAACATGTTCCCAGTTTTACAATCGACAAAAATGATTCTCTTGTTCACGTTAAAAATTATAAGCGCCCCTCTAGTAAGCGCTCCTCTTTTGAGAGGCGCTTATTAGAATAATTACTTTTTACATCAAAAATATGAATCTATAAATTTTGCAACTTTTGTGTTTTGTTTAAGCGACCGCCCTCTTTTGAATGCCTTCTCAAACGAGCGTCTCACCCCTAAAATCCTAAAAATTTAATAATAAGCGCCCCGGGCGCCTATTAGAGGATTTACCGTAAGTTAATTTGCGATGTAAATATATCATCAAAGAAAAACTGAAATTCTTTGAGGAATAATAGACTTATCCTTTATCTCTTATTGTTTGTATTTTCTTTTTTATCCACGCCTCTCAAACGCATGAAAAAATTCCGTATCTCCCTTTTAATCGCTTCAATCACAGAAATAAATAAAATTGTAAATGCTGCCAAATGTGCACTTTTTACGATGCTCAACCGCAAACATTTATTCCGCAATAATTTATGGCCTTATCGTCCATTTGATCAAAAATAATATTTCAGTGAAACTCGATAAAAGGGGTTGGAAACGAAATTCCTATAGTAACAAACGTCGAAACGTGGCCAACTAAAAGATATAATTGTATAAAATAGATATGAAATAGATATAAATATATTTGAATGCGCATGCGCTTTAACATAGACAGGTGTATCTGTGGCACTTTTTGTTGTGGTTTCGAATTGATAAACATTTAGACTAGAAGAGAATGAATCTTTTGATATTTGATGTTTAATGATGAAAAACGATATTTTGAAGTTTTCTGAAAAATAAACTTTCAGATGCGCAGGTGCATTACACTTCGATTGTGAACGAGAGACATATGTTCTGTGTTTTCGTATTGTTCAGACGCGCTGCATTTTAAAACATATGTAGTTAGACAATCTAAATGTTATGTTGAGTTCTAAAATGACAACTACAATATCAAATAATAATGAACTTGTGCAACACACCGCCACTTCACACATAATTTTGCTAGGTTTAAAGACACGAAGTCTAAATTTGTTAATTAAATCTGCGAAGAAGGGTGCTATAACAACAGTTCGCATTTGATTGGATTCTTATAGCGAAGGAAATAATCAGCTTAAATACCGTTGCTCTTATTATTTTCATGTTTGAAAAAATACATTTTCTCACGAGAAATAAGATGATCCAGCTAATGGGTATATTACGCTATAAACTTTGTAGTTTTCTTAATACCTAGAATCCAATAGAACAGCTTGATCTCTCCTTGACTAGAAAATTCAAATAACCTCAGACACAATCTATCATAGGGTCGCCCCCACAATATAAGTATATCATGGCTCAGATGATTTTTTTTGGTGAGGGGGGAATTAGCATGTGCGATGGAGAGCCGGTTGAAATTTCATAGACGAAGAAATCGACTTTGGCAAAATAAAAACAAAATAGACCGTCCAAGATGGCGGACCTAGAAGCCGTCTTGGCCGATGTCTCTTACTTAATGGCTATGGAAAAATCAAAATCAACTCCTGCAGCAAGGGCTAGTAAGAAGATTGCACTGCCTGATGCTTCGTTAGTATTATTTTACTTTTCGTGGCAATCCAATTATCCGTAAAACAGAGATAGCACCTAGAAAAAGCCAAAAACTAGCCAAAGAAAATAAATGGCTTTTTATTAGTTTCATAATATATATGTAGGGTATATATAGCTAACTAGCTATTAGCAGACTGGGGACAGAGCTAGCCATTGGTTTTAGCTTATACATTGCTTCTGTGGTTGCTGCTCTGTGTTCCATTTTTGAACTGGTGCAGTTAGATGCCAAGGACAATAATCTTTCAGTCTACACGTCTTATATTTATATATTATATTTATATTTTCATGAGGGTGATGTTTTGGGCAAATTCTTATGAATGAATGAGACCTTGTAGAGATGTCGCCTAAATAGAGACCCTACAATGGCTTTCTTTCTTTATTTCAAAATACATATACAGTAAAACAAAGTATAGAAAAGTTAAGAAGGCTCTCTGTCAGACTAAGTCATCTAATAGTTACTACAACTAGACCATAGCTATTGTAGTGATGTCTCTCCAAAGCAAATTCCAGACAATGGGCCATTGCAAATTTCATCCATGACCCTCCTGTGGTTGACACCCAGATATCCCGTAGCTAGCCTTTCAAAATTTCCACGAAATCTGAGACGCTTTCCCATAGGTCAGCCGGGATATCCATAGCTTTCACCCAATTTATCGCAGGGAAATCCGTGATACAAACAAACAAAACCATCTCATATCCGCAACATGTTGATTCAATTCAAACGATTTCTGTAGTTCCGAATAAACATTTTTTACAACCCATGATATCCGAAAAAAATTCACTCCATGGATGAGGATATATCCGTAACTTAAATGGCGCAAAGAAGCAAGATATCCGAAATACAGGACCATAAAATAACTAGATATCTAAAACACAAACTCCTAAAAAATATAAAATATGAAATATGAACGCAATATGAATAATATTTTTAACATACGTAAGTGTTTAATGTTTTCGCTTTCATTCTCATGTTTACTCATTCTCAAGATCACTCTCATTCGTGATGGTTTAAAAAAGTAAAAGAAAAATTAAAAAAATGTGATGGAGAGGGCAATTGGTAATGTCACCTTAGGTATCCAGCATTGAATGTTTAATGTCACCTTAGGTATCCAACACAGAATATTTACTTTCGTCAACCGGCTGTTTTATCGGCATTTACATCATTTCAAGATGGCAGATGCCGTAGCTAGACTGTTCTGGGATGTAACTAGCCTGTTCTAGCCTAGTATAGGGTGTTCTAGCCTGGTATTGACTGTTACTAGTTTTAGTATGTACGCTTTCCAAGACAAAGAAATGAGGGATCATTCATGTTCATACCATTTACGGTTCTTAAGATATTAATTTTAAGGCTCGCAATAGGATTATTTTTAACAAAATGCATGGTAAATCATAAGGAAGACAAATAGCCGCTGACGACACTCAAAAAGTGCCGCCATTATGGAATATTTAAAACTCAAGAATAGGAAACAGGGGGGATTTCAATTTTTTATTACACCTAGAACTCTTCTATCCGAACCGACCCGTATCCAAAGCCTTAATATCATCAAAGCAGTAAAAATATTACAGCGCGGGATTGAAACTAACCGAAGTTGAAAAAAAAAAGTGCCATTGAATTGCCAAATTGAAATGTCTTTCTTGGCCCCAAATTGATAAATGTATGAAGTTTCAAGCAAATTGAACGTTTAGATCCGGGTCGGAATGTTGAATACTTTTCACCAACGAAAATTCCCAATGGCTACATTTGTCAATAAACAAATTATAGCCTACACGAGTGCATGGAATAGCGCAATTTTACGGAACCGCCCTAGTCACTGCTGTTTAGGGCGGACCTGACTTATTTTCAGAGCGTTTTTTTACATGCCATTACAAATCGGTAAATATCTCAAAAAGTAAAAATATTTTAAATTGGGTATAGGAAATGGAAGTTAAATGAATTATCTTTCCAATGATATATAATATGTTGGGTGAGATTTGGACGATGAGATTATCGATGTAGAATTTTTTTGCTACTTATCAACTGTAAAAAATACCCGGGTAGGCAGGGCACGGAAATACGCCACAGGTGGAAAAAATATTGCCACGGGCGGGATTTTTTAGCTTTGTGGACGCTATTTTAATGGGAATTGAATAAAAAACAAATTGAAACTGTAGATTATGATGAAACAGGTTGGCGCCTTTCAGGGATTTCAAAATCAGTGCCGTTAGGCCCATTTAAAAAGTGCTTTTGTTTTTTTTGATGGGAAAACGCAAAGGGAGCTAACCCACTTGCTATTGTACAACATATTTTGCTTCTTTTACCGAAAAAAATACCCAAAAAGCTTTGCTAATAGCATCCACAGGTCAATTTGAAATTTCTGTGCGTAACGAAAAATAGCATTTCCTGCTTGATGGATTTTTCAAACATTAATGGAAACGGAAACCAATATCGAGGATGGGTGTCAGCTTTCCAGAACATTTTACTTCATCAAATAAGAGTAAGTTTAGTTCAAGTTGAAATATTAAAAAAGAAATAAAAAAAAAATAATTACGGAAGACTGTCATATCTGCTATTTCCGTAAGTGAGACAGCAGTGTAGTAAAGTAGATATCGACGAAACAGCCAGTTTCCCATGCTAAAACATGCAAAAAAACAGCACCGTGCTACCGAAAACGATAAAAAAGTTATGCATTTGTAAAGTTAGACAATTTTTAAGGTTTTTGGTGCATCGTCAAATATTCTATTGTATCTTATGGAAATGCTACATTATGGAGTTGTCTCTTATAATGGGTGATAGTATATCATACTCTAATTATCAAGTTTTTAATTGTTATTTTAGTTTATTTTGGTTGTATTTATACCCTATTGGTTTTCATAGCTTAAGTAGTTGTAGTGTCATTTTTTCTTCAACCGAAAACTGATAAGAATTTCTTTATGTTTTTTATAAATATGTCTTACTGTAACTATTCAATGATTTTTCGTGTGTAATATGTGGCAAAGGCTATTTACAGTAGTGTGATATTTGTAAATTCTGGATTCATATTAAATGTAATGGTCTCAACGCAAATGATTATGCATATCATAAAATTCTGATGATCATATTAATTCTGTAAATGTATCAACAAAATTACCAATTGCCGATATCAATCATGCAACTGTTTGCAGAAAGAAAATTGTGAATTGATAGATAGATAAGATGAGATAATTTTATTTATCAAATGTATAGCTGTGAAGCTGAAAAACAAAAACAAAAACAAAAATATATATACTACTTTTGAAGGGAGACCATACCTAAGAGTGAAAGCTAAGACGAGAATACAATAGACAGCACAGGACACACAATAATATATATTCACCAGATAAATGAACCGTGTGAGAAATAGGCAAAATCTGTTACTAAGAGAGGATTGATAAGAGACAATAAAATACTTCTTTAGATCACTTTTAAGATCAAAGTAATCTATGGAAACCAATTTTCTAGACATTAATGACTGTACCTTATTCCAGGGATTAATAACATTAAATCTAATAGAATTTTTGCCAAAACAAACAGTATTGACGGTAGGGAGATTGAACAAGCCAACCTTTTCTGCACGAGTGCCTTGAGCATGGGTGAAGTCAACAGCAAATGTACTGTATTATGGATAGAAGCAGGCATTTTATCATGAAATAGTTTATGCAAAAACATAATATATTCTGACATTAGACAATATCAGATAATTTGAGTAACTTCAGATTGTCATACAGGTAACTGGAGGATGATGCTCTTCGAGGTTCAAAAAACATGGGTGTGATAGTAAAATTTTGCAAAACAGCAATACAATTAATATCAAGACTATTTGGCTGACCTCAAATTTGATTACAATACTGCAAGTGGGATTGAAAACTGGCATAGTAAACTAGAATAAGAGCCTTTTGAGGTACAAAATGATGAAGTTTAGCTAAAGCTCCATTAGCCCTCTTGAGCTTGGCAACAGTATTATTGATCTGAGACTTCCAGCTTAAGTCAGAATCTAATAGAACACCAAGATATTTATATCACTAGATACAAGTCTTTTACCATTGATAAAAAGCCTAAAATTGTAATTAAGAGGTTTCTGTGCATGTTTAAAAACAATGTACTCAGTCTTATTTGCATCAAGAGAGATTGTATTGGCATTGAGCCAATGGCAGAGAAACTTGAGGTCTAAATTCATTTGTTTGGTCATTTGTTTCAAAGAATTACTGAAGTGCAAGAGATTAGTGTCATCAGCAAAGTGATGCACCAAGGAATATTTGATTGCACAATTCAAGTCGTTAATATAAATTAAAAATAAAAGAGGACCTAAAACAGAGCTTTGAGGGACACTATGTCTGATGAGATTATTTACTGACCTAGTTCCATTAAGAGATACAAATTGTTGGCATTCTGTTAATAAGACCTAAATAAAGAGAGTGCAGTACCACAAATTCCATATTGAAAAAGCTTTGTGATCAACAGTATCAAAGGCCTTTTGGAGATAAATAAAAACATACATAATTTTTTGAAAGGTGTTTAGAAGAGTTTGAGAGGTTGAATAATTTTTTCTGAAACCAAATTGTTACTTATACAGGACCTTGTTTGCTTCACGAAGCCCATACACATGTTTTTATATAAGTTTTCAAAATAACTTATATCAATATTTGAAAGTAAAGATATAGGTCGATAATTTGAATCTTAATTGCGGACTTATATATAGCATTTTGGGTAGATTTCTTGAGTTAAAATTTTTTCCAATTCCAATTTTTTAATTCAGTTTATAAGGATTTGACCAGAGTCACATTTGGACTTTTCTTATGGTTTTTGTTGACTTAGAAGTAAGACGCTGGAACACCCAGTGGGCACATGACATTGTAACAACGTTGAAGAGAAGTTGCGGTGTCAAAACAACGTCTTTATGGCGTTGATAAGAGGCCACATGTTGACAGGGAATGTCCCCAAGAGGCGCTAGTCAAAATTGCATTGTGATGTCATTTTGATGTATCCGATGTTGAAAAGGCACCGCATTCCAACAAGGAATGATTCATCCTCTACAGTCACATAACGTCAAATTAACGTAGAAACTGTGTTGTGACGTCATTTTCAAGTGCATAACCTCGAATCAATTTAAAAACTGAGTCGCAACGTTGTTTTGACGTATCTGACATTGATAAGATGCTGCATGCCAGCAGGGAATGTTTCATCCCCACATAGCAAACGTTGAATCAACGTCAAAACTAAGTCACTACATCGTTTTGTTATTGCTTTAACATTGATCCGACATGTCTGTATGCATCATCTGTTTGAGTATGAGCATCAGCGACCGTTGATGTCTGTGTACCAAAACTATTGACTGTCACATCTTTATATTTGGTGGGATGTTCTTTAGTCAACAAAATAGTTTGTACTTCAATTGAAAATATGGATGAAACTTCAACCTCGCTACGGTCTACAGAACAAGGAATAAATATGACCATTGAAACGACAGGGACGTGATGACAGTATAGCATTTAATTGGCAACTCAAAAACGTCCTAGAAACAAGGTTCTATTTCAGTAAGCACACAATAATCATGGTAGTCGATATTTCTATGTCATCAGACAACATAATACAACGTATAACATAGATAAATCGAGAAATGTTTTCTCTGTGTGAGATCTTGAAGACAACCTTCCTTCTAGACTAGAGAATAGTCAGTCTACGGGGATTCAAGCTAAAAAAATCGGAAGATAAAACGGGAATTGGGCGAAATCCGGAGTTTATATAAACATTACATGCGCAAATATAAATTCAAGAATGGAACGGAAATTGTTAAAGCCCAAGGGCTTCTAGGTACTTCTTTGAAATGCAGGCATTTTGTTAAAATTCGGCCCACCCTTTTTCTCAGAAAAGAAACTTTATTTTGCATGTGGTGGAATGTTCTTTAGTCAACAATATAGTTTGTACTCCAATTGAAAATACGGATGGGACTTCAACCTGGAAATCTTAATTTGTGGGTTTGGAAATTACATGATCCTCTGATTGTAAGACAGCAGTCGCTACGGCCTACAGAACCGGGAATATATGACCATTGACCAGATGAGATGTCTGCACTATGAGCTCTCCGCCTTTCTTTTTCAGGCTGCTGCAAGCGAAATGACTAATAATCACCTATCGATTTTTGTGTTTTGAAACAATTATTTATTTTCTCCTATGGTGGGACTCAAACCCCTGTTGCCATTTTAATATTTAAAAATAATAATATACCATATGACATTCCTGTTTTTATATGACATCAGGATACGAATTGAGGAGACATTTTGCATTTTGCAAACCATTTTTCCAGTGTTGCTAAGCATTTTTCTGTTTTTATTGCTCAGATTCGCAAACATTTCCATTGTTTTCTAACAATAACAACTTTTGCTAAGCAATTAGAGTTCCATAAATTCAAACCCTGAGCATTGATGTAAACTTTATATGGCATGTATATGACCTGCATGCTACTGATAACAAGATGAAGCTTTTAGCTTTGGTGTTTGGGGTTTACCACATGCCAGCATAGTTTATGGCTGCTGGAATCATCCCCCACTTTCAGTGATTTTTCCAGCCAGGCCTTGCTGACAGAATTTTTCCAGTTGAGTTTTCCAGCGATTGATGGAAAATGGAGGTTTCTATTGATTGCCTCACAACTCCACGATGATCCTGTTACCAATCTCTTGGGTTTTATACACTAACAAGTCTGACTAGGAAATGTTTGTAAAAACAATAGTATCATTTGATAGGCCAAAAAATAGAGTTATGAATTATTAGGCTCTTTTAGTATAATTTCAATCAAGGCTGCTTATAATTAATTAATTTCTCATTGTTATCTGCGTGTGCATCAGTATCACCTGCATGCGCATCAGTATCATCGTCACCTACATGCCCATCAGTATCATTGTCACCTGTATGCAGTCTCATATTTTATGAAAAATCACCACATTTGATTTGATTGGTTATTAGGATTGCATATGTGGATGAGGAGCAAATGAAAGGTGAAATATATGCAATATCAACCCTCTGAATTTATGATGGCATTCAGCTTTTGCTGTCATTATTGTTGTTGAAGTTTGGTTTTACGACGGGAAAATTTTGCCATTGTGCTTTTTTAATAAAGTCTTTCATTCTTTACTTTTATTAATAAAATGTACTTTGTTCTTACATTTTTTTAAACCGATGTTTAAGTTGGCATTGTGACTACATGCTTGATCACTTCAAGCCTTAGTGTTTATTATTGAATTACGATCAACTGAATGAATTACAGCCCCAGACACTCTGAAGATCCAGACTCAATGCTAAACTGATCCGTTTTATATTTAACTCAACTATGGGGAAGTGCACATCCATGCACGCTATGATAGTCAGAACATGGGAGAATCTTAATTGCCTTATGACAAAGTCACAACTTTTAAGCGAACTCATAACTGGTGGATGATTTGATTTTTTTCTGAAGAAGACCATAATGTCTGGCGTATAGTTCAAATTTTTTAGACCAATATTTAGCCTACAAAAACGCCCCTCAACTAATAATCCAGTATATTTCCCAAAATATTTCCAAGAGGGACACTATAATGCATAGTAAGAAGGTTGGATGTTGCCCTTTATCCTGTTGCAACATTTGTTTACAAGCTTGTTCTAACTTGTGTGTTCTCCGTTAGCGCTGGCTACTATTAAAATCTTAAACCAACCTTATATTTATCACTCTTTGTTTCGGTGCTTTGTTGGCCAGGATATTTACCATTCGCTATAAAGGAAGTTTAAATGGTCACACAATCGAGTGTATGTCAGTTTTGATATAATAATGTTCTTTGAAAGCAGATATTTCTGAGAATCTTGTCATTAATTGATCTTTATTTTTAAAATAAACATTCAATTAAGTTTGTTTAAAATAAAGTTTGTTTGAAATGAACATCTGTTATTAAGTAATTTGAAACACTGTATCTAGATGTATGATTGTTCCACCATATACAATGCAATGACTTCTTTTCTAAATGATTTAGAACATTACATAACATTCATGCTGTATTAGTTTTATGTGTGAGAATAGTTAGGCATAGATTTCTGAAATTTCCCTGCTTGTGTGTGTGAGGGGAGGGGGTAATTCCAAAATTTGCTCATTGTTGGTGGAGATTTATTTTTTGGGGAATACATTTCCTTGGGGGGATGGTGATATAGAGCAGCATAGATTATTAACATTAGACAATTAATATATTATTTCTCTTGTATATACATGTGTACGAACTAGCAGAATATTTACAATAATTTTAATGAAAAACACCACTTTTTTAAGACAATACTCTTCGGTTGTTATGTATTAAAAATCTGTAACTACATTTTATTTTAAATAGTCTATACAGAATAATTAAAAGTGAGAAATCTCATAGGCAAAAGCTAAAAGGTATTATATACGTGTATGTGTGATTTAAATTTAGTTTACTTAGATTTGATGTTGAATATCACATTTTAAATGATTTTACTATTACTCTTGTTGTTTTCCCATATATAACAATAGGGGACAGATTTGTCAGAGGGCCAGGGGTTGGTGGACACCATGGGGGGAAATGGTTTTTATTTGCCAGAGCGGTGAGTTAATTTTCCCGGGAAAGGTTTGCTTGGGGGGGGAACCAGGGGTATGGAGGACACTGTGTGTATGCATAGAAGGTGTTGGGTACCTCCATATGGTACTAGTACACAACACGTTTTATTTTGTATTCGATTATGTCTTGATAATTAGGGAAATACTGAAATATCTATGTGAAGAATACTGAGTCAACCATCTTACATTAGTAAAATCAATCTTAAATTATTTAACAAGCTACATTATTTCTGACCAAAAATATTCTCAAACTTATAAATGATTGATTAGTCTATTAACTTTAAAATAAATTCAATAGTTTGTTTGCATAAAAAAGTACAATAAGGTGCGATAAGTTAAAACTGAATGAATGGAATATGATAAAATGAACACCTTTTTAATAACTATTTAAAATGTTTCTAGACATAGCTAATCCAATACCATTCACTTGTGCAATGTAATGTCATTTTTTTAAAGATTTTCTAGACATTAGTAATTACAATCACATATGCAATGCAATGTCTTCTAATCTAAGATTTAAATCATTTAGAATGTCTGATTCTTTAATTAAATCAACAAAAATTTGTAAGTTAAGGGGTCGTCTTATACACCAGGTTTACTGTTTAGTGCACTCTCTTCTGCAGAGCCTAATGCGCGCCTGCAAAAAAACAGCGTTCTCTTGAACAAAACGATCATCAGCGATGGAGTGGGGTGTTCATAAAATTAAAAAATAACAGTTTTTGAAAACAAGCCTCTGCAAAGGTCTAGTGTATGTTCAAGTTTATTTAAATTCACCGCCAATGAATTGGATACAAACTTACGTGCCACTATTTCTGTAACTTGTACGAATACAAAATTAATGAAGCTATGATGCAAGTGAGCACCTAGTTTTGTGTTTACAGAGGCTGATATTTATACAAAAGTGGGTGGCTATATATTTCATGTTTATATGAGAACCTACTCACTGTGCAAAACCTGTTCAAAGTGAGCAATAAAGATGTTAGGACAATGTTCTAGCATCTTCACTGCAGAATTTGTTGCGTTTATTTTTGCTTCACATTTTGTTGTTGTTACAGGGCTCGAAATAACAGCCGGCCATCACTGTGGAGGAGAGATTTTTTAGAATATTTTCAACCAAGTTGGCTGAAAATATTCTGAAAAATCTCTCCTCCACAGTGATGACTGGCTGTTATTTCGAGCCCTGTTGTTACAAGAATACAATAACTTTACAGAACCTAAATAATGCCCCACAAAATGTGTCGAAAAAAACTTGTGACATCATCAAAATGACAGAACTGCTATTCCTCGGAATTGTGCAAGTATCTTAGTTAGGTTTAAATTACGAAACTTACATTTACAATTCAAAACCTCAGCTGATTAATTAAAATATGATAAGAGTTTGTGTACACTAATCTCCCGGCCCAGGAACACCTGTCAGATTATAAACTTTTTTTATCATTTAGGGTGTACAGTGTTATGCATAAGTACCTCACTGATAGAGATGAAGTTGAATTTGATAGAATATTTGATCAAAAGCTTGGTAAGTTTATATTTTGAATTAATAAAACAGTTCATACATAATTAGTTAACAAAACAGGAAGCTAAAATTACCAGGAAGTATTCTTGCATATTAGGGCAGGGTGTTAAAGAGGCACAGTTTTTTCTGTGTATTTTAATAATGTTACATGTCGTTATTTTACATTGAAAAGGACACATTTGAAGGTGAAATACAATTTCAAATTACTGATAACCCTTTCTGTCATTTTCAACGATGTGAGATAAGTCCAGAAGAAAGTTTCTTAACACATTCCGTGCTTAACACTTTTCATATTTTTTGGCTCGTCAAACAAAATTAGGATGGACTATTGCTACATTATCACATTATCAATGTTCCTAAATTGAAATTTTGTTGATATATTCGAACGACTCAACTTTTTAATTTCGTCCACTCGAACAGTATTGGACAAGAAGGGTCCAAATCGTCCAATGGACCGAAAAGGTGTGATGGTATCCTGAAATTTGGTATAACTAAGATAAATAAAGATAACTTTATAAATTTTAAGAATTTTGTTTTTGTGAAGCTTCCTTCTTCATATTTTTAACAAAACGTGATGTGAATAAAAAAAAAATATTATAGGTAATTAATTAAGGGTCATAAAATTTTATTACGCCATGCATACTAGAAAGTTTATGACTTTATAACATTAATTATTCCTAATATGGATAAGAAATACAATGGGAAATAAAACGAAGTATTTTAATAAAGAAATGGAATTATTTCAAAGAATGTATTCTTCTATTGCATTCTTCTAATGTTTCTTTACTTTTAAATTCTAACATATGATAGACACAATTCAATTTTAAAAGATATGGTTTCTCTAAAACATTTAAAGAATATAGCAGCATTTGCATATTGCAGACCTTGTCACAAGGGGCGTGCGACCCACGTACATTATTTTGACATTTATATTCCTTCATCCAGCGTTGTTCTGCTGTTGTTGTTAGTTTTTTAGTCTGCCTCAATTGGTGTAATTAAGTACAATCAGTGATAGGAAACTTGCTGAAATTACGATATCATAGTCACCCTCATCCATATAAGGCAGCACACAAAAGCGACACCCAGAACAACTTAGGGTGGGACTCAATATAAATACTGCCAACTGTGAAGTTAAGGGTGTTCATGAATCTGGAGTTATCCTGAACTTTTACTAGTAAGCATGAAAATATAGACATGTGATCATTTGAACACGCAGAGTTCTTCTAGGCTTGGAAGAAGAAGCTGGGCCCAGTACCGAATTTCCAGATGAAGATGATATTATGATGACGGTAATGATGGTGATAATGATGATGAAAGTTCAGATGAATAAGTTGTAATAACAGAATCATCCGACAAATCTAGGCTCCAAATCCAACCCAATTTTGCAAGTCCTATTCGCGCTGGGTCTCGTGTAACATTGGCTATTGTGAGTGTTTTGCTCATGCAAGACCCAAATATAAATCACGAAAATTAAGTATAATAAATTTAAAAAGATAAGGCTACTTCAACTTCTGGGTTTAAATCTGCGTAAGTTCACAACAATAACTTCTGGGTAACTATAAATCTGCGTAGGCTCACAACAATAACTTCTGGGTAACTATAAATCTGCATAAGTTTACAACAATAACTTCTGGGTAACTATAAATCTGTATAAGTTCACAACAATAACTTCTGGCTAACTATAAATCTGCATAAGTTCACAACAATAACTTCTGGGTAACTATAAATCTGCGTAGGTTCACAACAATAACTTCTGGGTAACTATAAATCTGCGTAAGTTCACAACAATAACTTCTGGGTAACTATAAATCTGTGTAAGTTCACAACAATAACTTCTGGGTAACTATACAGCCTACATGTATGTTATATCTATATACATGCAGCATATATATATGTAGCCTAACATATGTTTATAGCATAGTATAGCATATATGCAAATAGTATCTGCATATAGCCAGCCTATATACATGTAGTTTATATACTTGTGGCCTTATATACATATGCTATATACATAAAGCCTTTTTAGTCTATATTTATGGCCTATGTATATATAGCATATACATGTAGCCTATATACATGTAGACTATATCTATATACATGTAGCCTATATACATATAGCCTACATACATATAGCATGTAGCATATGTTTGTAGCATACTCTTGATATTATTAGCATAACTACATCACCGTTCTTATCTAGTGAAAACATACCACTGTGCAGTATATTGTATGCAATTCATTTCTGTGTGCTAGGTTAAACTTTCACTTGGTTTGGCAGGCTACTTTCATTACCGTCACTTTGATTATTTATTTTGCTTCTCCTTACAATAATCGTATGTACAATATTTTACCAGAGGAGATTTCTCTGCGATCAGTGCACATCTAACCATATTATTTTAAATCTAATTTTCTATACTGGCTATTGTTAGCAAGAACTGAAAAGATCTTCATCACACATTCGTAGTTTTGATTTAAAGTTGTGCTTTATGCAATTAACACCACTAGTGTTTTCTTTCGTATTTTAACCTTATCAACTTCATACATTTACCTAAATATTTTTTTTTGCATGGAATTAGACAAATGATCTTATTAACAGCGTACAAAGAATCTGAAAAATAAAGAAAAAATGTGTCACAAGACTAGCCTATCATTGACATTCTGCATGCTGCTCTCGTTCTACACACATGGCGACAATTTCAAATTTGCCCGTTTAGTAACTTTCAATTGGAACTTTTTACATTGCCTTCTTTCATTGTTTTCATTTGATTGCATTAAAAGTTATTTTCCAAGGTTTGTAAATTGAAATCGGTTGAATACGCTGGGAAAATATATTTGCGGGATTTATTATGGGCAAAATCCGCAAAACTAAATGGCGCATTAATTTATGTTTGTCAGGTATACTGGAAACAAATATTTGCAGTTTCCCAAATTTTCTGAAAGAATTTTTAAGCTGTGTGCTAATTATGGAACACCTGCTAATTGAATATCCTACTGAATTCCTTGATGTTTTTACATGCTGCTTGCTAATTAATTACTGCCATGAGCAAAAACTTGTTCAAAGTCTGCAGTAAAGATGCTAAAATAGCGTCTTTACTGCAGACTTTGAACAAGTTTTTCCCATTGGGTATCTGAGACCCCAGAGTAGATATATATCTAATAGAACATTGTGTAATACTCTAATATTTTTACCTTTCTTTTTCTGTGCTAAAAGTAAAAATGTGAATATTTTGGCAGCAACTAAATGTTGGTTGATGCTTATTTTACCTTATGTTGATTTCTTTTAGGTTTTTTACTATTTCAAGAATTTTGTGAAACACTGTGTGATGAACCTGTACCTCAAATCAGATTCTATGAAGCGGTAATAAAATATTATTTTTCTTTATAAAACACATATTTTATTTATTAAGTCGTACTAAATAAGAAACAGTTACACAGTACTGTGCATGGCTTCTCTGTAGTTCGGCCATCTGCATTTTTTTGTTCGTGGTGATTTTGATCACGAAAATCAAAATATTCAGCATTATATGTATTTATTGTTACCAATTGTTGGAAAGTGTTAGTACCATAGCTATGGGGGTTCAAAATTTATACTGTATAGTAATAGTAGGGGCGGATCCGACCCTTCTATTCCAGTGCTAATACAATAGGGTTAATTTTAATTCCAGGCAATATATAAGCTGTGAAGAAGAGTAGTCAAAGCTATGTCCAAAATTCTCCTCCACACTGATTGTTTACTCTTATTTTGACTGCTGCGAAAAAGAGTAATAAATGTGCAACGTTGTTGACATTCTTCTTCGCAAGTATTGTTATGAATTATTTGAGGAGGGTATCTGGGATATGCTAGGTAGTAAATAATATATACAGGATATAGTTTTAAGGTTTCTACCAGAGATTATTTGATATAATGCAGATTCTCTTCACTCCTGTTGAGCATTGTTTTCTATGATACTATCGTTTTAGATAAAAGAGTATGAAATTTTACAAAGCGTTGAAGATAGATTAGAAAAAGCCCGTGAAATATTTGATAATTACATCATGAAAGAATTACTTTCGGTTTCACATGTATGTTAATTATAGTAATGTTTATCTTTTCACTTTCACGTCTATGATATTGTTTTTATTTACATAATTTCCAGATCTCCCTTCAACATGCAAATTTTGATGAATAATAACATAACATAATAAATAAAATATGAAATGTAAATAAAAATGTTTTAAAAGGTTTCATTAAAGGTTTCATGATGAATGTTTGAATAATAACATCTACTAGCAATTCTGTGAGATAAATTTGGAACATAGTGTTGTCACAGATTTCTCATGATCAGAAAACATGAGCAAAATATTAAACAAAATATTAAACTAGCCAAAAATTGATTGAATTTGTGCAAAAACAAATTACAAAGTAAATTTGCAATTCTGTATACCTTAAGTGGATTGATTTTTGCAGATATTAATTTTGCTATTTGGATTGATTCAAGAAAATTAGTCTTCACTAAAATTTTGTAAACGTCCCATTCGCAAAAATAAATCCTCACGAAAATAGTAATTACATTTTTTAATGTTATTTCTTTATGTGTCCATATAATAACAGTTAACACATTACTCATTTGCGAAAATAAGTTCTCATGAAAGATCTCCATATAGCTCAATTGCGAAGATAAGTCTTTGCGGTATGTAAACAAGATGACCTCACAAAAATAAATCTGTGCAAAAATTATTCTACTTAAGGTAACCTACTGACAAAGGTGTTAAAGATGTTCATCTAAAGCTACGTTTACACGCTATGATTTTTTATGAATCATGTTGCAGTGCTTGAAATAAGAGTAAATAATCACTGCGGAGGAAAAAAATCAAAAATCTCTCCGTAGTGACTATTTACTCTTATTTCAAACACTGTATGATAGTCTTAAAATTAATTCACTTCTTCCACTATTGTAGGCTAACATAGCACTGAGCATAAATCTGTAGTAAAGAACTCGTTAATATAACTTTTTTCTCCACCACTGTTAAAAATTATTTTCCATATTAGAATCAAACTGTACAACATTTTCCATCTTTAATTATCTTATTTATTTTAGTCTTTTACATTCTCTGCAATAGAACATGTCAGGAGTTTATTATCAAAAGGAGAAGTTCCTGTTGGACTTTTTGAGGTATTTAATATTAATGCTACCCAGTGGGCTACAGTAAAAACACTAGAACAAGTTTTTGCTCACTGAATAGGGATGATTTGGGATAGATTTTGCTAAATAAATCTACAGTGAGGAATGGTATATCATTGAGCTTGCGAAAGATTGGTTTCTTCTGCAAGTTGAATTGGAGATAATCTCTTATGGTAGTTTTAATGAGCATAAAAGTGGCCAAATTTGAATTGCAAGGACAGATGTTGCTGAAAATACTATTTTGGACACCTCAACAGTTGAAATAACCACATAGTCTGCAAAGAATGGTGTTACATTAGCATCTAGCATCATTTCTTTCTTTCATTTGAAGTGTTCGTTGCAAGATCATTGGCTTCTCACTTGGTGCTAAAGAGTGCTTAGGAGCATGAGCAACTGAGCGACAGAGTGAGAATGAAACAAAAATATTTGTAGCATTTGCTATCGCTTCTTAGTTCTCAAAAATGAATGATAGTTAGCGATAGTGGGCGCTAAGACCTATTGCTTGTATCAACATTTTTCATCATGAGCCATAAATTTCTATTGCTCATTGTTTTGAGTAAAACAGGAAAGGTTCTTACAATTCCTAAAGTAGAATGTTGGAAGCCTAAAAATTAAAATTGTATGATTACCATTATGTTGGTACAAGTAATGGATACCTTACCAAGCTGTCAGAAATGTTTCCAACACTGTCCAAGTAGCTGGAAAAGTAAAAGCGTATCAGGATTTTTATCATTCGTATTTTATAATACTTTGTACTTTTGCCAAAGGAGTAGCTAACTGTTGTTGAGTTCACTCGCAAAAAAAGCCTCAAGCAAGAGATAACTTTTCTACTGTTAATATGGATTTATCTCAATGTATCAATTGTATAAAATAGTAGCAGTGCAATGTCAACCTCTTTCTGCTAGATTTTGTGGTAGAAAGAAATTATGAACAATAGTTTCTATTTCTAACGAGAAGGACATTCTAACAGTCTATTGTTTGTTAGCACTTATTTGCTATCGCTCTTTAGCACTCCTTAGCGTCAGGTTAGAACTAAGCTTAAATGATTTAAAGATTTAACTAACCGTCTGCAGTGTCTATGAATTGTTATGTTAACAACCTTGCAACTAATTCTTCTGCTAATACAGAGATGGTCTATCAAATAATTGTAAACCTTAGGGACCATCTCAAAATTTTGCTTTAAAACCAACTTATTTGGTAGGGTTAAATCAACCAAATTGACAAAATTCGATACGAAGAAACCAATCCATTGCAATATCGTTGATTCAGTACTCTCCTCTGCAGATTTTATTTTTGAGAGTCCCTTACCTGTTGAAAAGACAAGCAACAATCTTCAGATTCGGCCTATAAGATTATTGTACCATTTGTTGCATGGTGTTACACTGTTATTTATATGTTATTTTATTGTTTAGCCGTACGATAAAGAAATAAGAGACAGTCTAAGGGGGAATATATTTAATTTATTTTTAAAAAGGTAAGTTTATCAACAATTGATTTGTGATTTTTCATACTCTGCCCATGTTTTGTTGATATTATATGTAGTCTTTGTTTTCTCTGATCACTGCAAAAAGTAGCATAATATTTTACTTGTGAGTGTTACAAAACAGTTATTTGAACAAGCAATAATTGACTTTACACATATTTTATTTTATAAGAGACCTGCTTATAAGAAAATAAAAGTTAAGTTAAGAAATGTATACCGTATTTCCTCGATTAAGTAAGCACCTCTCCTGAAAATGTAACAATTATATTTAGTAAAGGTAAAGGCATATTTTTTTCTTTAAAACTTTACTTTTATTCTTATGTGTGCAGGACTTTTTGTTTTGAGCATTTACGGTGAGTATTTCACAAGCAAAGGTGGAAAAAATTAGAATTACAAAATTTTATGTTTCCAAAATAAACAGACCGTTAATAAAGTTTTGTTAAAATGCACAGAAATATAAGGAACTTTAAAGATAGTGTACAACCTATAAAACCTATAAACTCATGTTACAAATATCTCAACAAAAGTATACATTTTCTGAAGCGTAAGGAAATGATCTACTCAACTAGCATATTTACTGTTTAATTCAAAAAGTATGAAAATATTTTTTCAATTTTTTGCAAGCTCCAAGTGACCGCAGCAACCATTAGTTTGCCAGATTGACATTCATTCGAACCAATCATCTCTTAAGAAAGAAATTCTCCTCGTTTTTTTTTTTAATCTCTTAGTGGCCTCCATAATTATCAATGTGAACTAAATCAATTGGTTTCAACACCTTTCTCCACAATGGCTTCGCCTCTTCTGCCCTCTGGTTCACATATCAGGCATCAACAATAAATATGAATAGTATTGACCATGATGGGCAAAGAAATAAGAAAAAAAGAAGTTGTGTTAGTAGTAGAGTGTTTTCCACTCTAGCATTAGTATCAATGGAAAAGAGTCAATCATTTTAAAATTGATTCATCCAGAAGAAACTAACCAAAGTTTGTAAACACTCAGATATTGTAGATACAATTTCAATCTTCGAGTATGGAGGTTTAATATTATTTTTCTCTTCTAGTGATAAATACGTTCGATATTTACAATGGAAAAATTTAGAACTAAATCTACACGTATGTTTTTTTTAGTACCATGAGTCTGTGTGAAGTTTGTTAAAAGTGACCTTAAAGTTTATTAATTTTAAGATCATTGTTTCCATTCTCTTCATGATTCTGTATATTATTAAAATTGCTTGGAATGCTTTTGAATTTTGTTGAAGTATTTCATCTTTTAGGTGGCGCCTTGATGGAACACTTTCATGTAATTGTAACCCTTGCTGTTTGTCTAAAGCTAAACCTTTGCTAGGTGTAAACAGTTGTACGAAAATTCCACTGCTCTATAAATCGAAATTCTGTCATAAGTCAATGGTGTGCAATTTACTAACTTCTTCATTCTGATATTATTGACTCAATAATATTAACTCTGTTTCATCTCGTTTAGCTAACAATGAACGATTTTAGTGTTCATCGAATAATTGGAAGAGGTGGCTTTGGTGAAGTATATGGTTGTCGGAAAGCAGACACAGGCAAAATGTAAATATATCCATTCTTCTGAATAGATTAAATTAAAATTTAATATTAAAAACTTTCAGATGTTTCTTTATGTGAAATTTTCATACTTATTTTACTTTTAAAATAAATAGTTTCTGGAGAGTGTTAGAACAATGAATCTGCTTGTCAGCTTAGTCAGACTCCTTATGCCAGGCAAGTTCCAATCCAATACTGAATATAGGCCATTAATGTCCATTCTAATGTTAAAGTTAAATGAATTTGGATATGATTCTTAAAAGGTTCTATATTTATATATTTAGGTATGCACTGAAATCTTTGGATAAGAAACGAATTAAACTGAAGCAAGGTGAATCTCTGGCATTAAATGAAAGAATTATGTTATCCTTAGTAAGTTCTGCAACAATTTACAATGATCTAATAGTGCCTGTGAAGTAAATCATTTATCTTGAGCAATTATTTGGTAGGTTTAAAAAAGTTATATTGGATGGATTTGGCGAAATTGCAATAAAGAGTGTTATGCCTACAAGCTTTCAATAAGTTGCAATGAGGAGTGTTACACCTACAAGCTTTCAATCGAGACGTGTTATGCCTACAAGCTTTTAATAAGTTGCAATGAAGAGTGTTACGCCTACGAGCTTTCAATAAGTTACAATGAGGAGTGTTACACCTACAAGCTTTTAATAAGTTACAATGAAGAGTGTTACGTCTACGAGCTTTCAATAAGTTGCAATGAAGAGTGTTACACCTATAAGCTTTTAATAAGTTGCAATGAAGAGTGTTACGCCTACAAGCTTTTAATAAGTTACAATGAGGAGTGTTACGCCTACAAGCTTTTAATAAGTTGCAATGAAGAGTGTTACGCCTACAAGCTTTCAATAAGTTGCAATGAAGAGTGTTACGCCTACGAGCTTTCAATAAGTTACAATGAGGAGTGTTACACCTACAAGCTTT
>JAULBZ010000894.1:0-25707 GCA_032360805.1 Neoturris breviconis | reverse complement strand
AGTGGAACATCCCCCTTATGATTTCCTCAAGACAGAACCATGCCACAAGCGTGAAAATTTGGATGCAGTTAGCTCTTGATATCAGAATTAGAAAAATACGATCCAAATCTAAATTTTGCAAAAAAATTCGCTGACGTCAGGATTATTTCAGAAAGAATTGCCATTTTTTTCCTCATTTTTATTTTTATCCCAGGAACAAAATAAGATTTTTTGATTCTGTTTCACATTTAGAGTATAAAATGATGTGCCTTTTATCAAATTATAAAAAATTACTGTTTTTTAAGTCCACATTAGCCTACTATAGGCCGCCAAAATTGACAAAACTTTCTTCAAAAATTTTACTGTCAGCTTCAGTCAAAATTAGTATTTCTGTAAAATAGACACAATCATTTGACACTTAGTAAATCCTGCTTAGTCTTTTACTATCAAAATGAATGAAATAACCGATTATCTATAGTGCCATGAATTGCCAGAGATATCAAAATTAATAAAAAAAGTTATTATCAAAAAAATAACTGTGAAGGATTGCAATATGAAGATTTCTTAAAAAAACTGAGAAGGAGAGCAATAAATAACTCATATGACACGGCCTAGTCAATATTGAAACAATAGATCATTCAATAAAATCTTATATTGACAGACAATGGATATTTGTGAAAATTTCATAAGCACCTCTCTGGAGGAGAGCACTGGCAACACACCTTCTTCATAACACCGAAATGTTCCTAGTAAAAAAATATTAAAATTCACCAAAGGAGAATTTCGTTCGATTTGTTGCTCAGGATATATCGTAAAAAGTTAACCTGAGGGAGCAGTTTTGCTCTCCATAAATAATAGGGTTCACGTTATTTGGAATGGGAAGTATAATTGCCCACGACTGATTCAATATATAATAACTTTTTATGTACTTGTGCGTTTTATCTAAAATTTTGCGACTTTTAACAAAGGTTTTTTAGCTTTTAAAAAACTAAAAAAGCAAATTCTTCCAGGGTAGGGCTATTTTTTCGACGGGGTGAAAAAGTGAAAAAATGGTTTAAAGATATTTTCATTTTGTTCTATCAACAATTATTATTGTTTAGATATATCCAATATATTCAGTTGTAGTGATTATCAGACCTTCGAAATATATGGAGGTATATGATATATTATGCAATGCAAATGCTAAATTTTCAGGTCACAAAAATAAACTATTAACAATTTACCTGACCAACCTTTTGTTTTTGAAATTATCACCTGACTTGTGTCGTCATCAAAAACTCACGGGACAAAGATTTCCAATTTGTTATGCATTTTCTTGTTTACAAAAATTCCCTGCACGTCCAAGCTAAATTTTATTAACGTAGCTCTTTTGGTTCCTGAGGTCTTAAGAGGGGCCATAATGTCACACCATACTTTCAAACAGACTCCGTTAGCCTGAGGCGTTACTTCGTGTGCGTAAAAAAAAAAAAAAAGCCTTTTTGCAATGTAAGCTGAAGTGTAAGCTCTTTGGATCGTAGTAAACCATTGGAATCTTCATAGTTTGAAAAAATTAAGTTATATAAAATTTTCCCATTACACCTTTTCCTAATTTTGGATGACACGTTTGTATAGCCTTTAACAGAAACCATGTATTTGAATTGCATGGAATTTGAAAATTAATATTGCAAAGAAAATGAAAAAGAAAAGGAAACAAGGATATGTATAAAACATTAATCCTATATATGGTGGGCTTTTTGGGGCTCCTCGTCAAAGCAAAAGAAACAAAATGGTACCAAATATATTTTTCTGATGACTTCATCACAACTAAATTTTAAATAGCTCGTATTCTTTAAAAACCGTACCATCTTAGAATTTAAAGAGTTCTACAAAAGCTTTTTTAATAATGTTTTTTGTTTTGGGTAAAATTAGCATTACTTTAACACATGTTATTTTAAAATAATGAGATCGATTTTTACATAGGATAAGTGGTTTCAGCTAATGAGCCTTATATTTTGATCTATAGGAGGCATGATGTTAGGCAGTATGTGGCAAATAGATTTATTTCAAAACTAGTTAGTTTCAGCAACATCGCTGTCGTGATTCGGATTAGAAAACAACTTTTTTACTTATTTTGTGCATGTGGCCACCACGCACGCTATTTTATCAGTATGTATAAGAATTGGTTAAAAATTTATATATCATTATCATTTACTACTGTTGAGTTTGAATACTCATATTGAGATGAAACAATGGGAACAAATATTTCTTATTTATAGCACAGTTTTGTTTCAACGTTTCAGGCATATGAGCAACCTCGTTCCCAGGGCTTCTTCTCTCTTGACGTTTAACGCTATATAGCGTTAAACATCAAGAGAGAGAAAAGCCCTGGGAACGAGGTTGGCATATGAGTAAAAAATAGATTTTTTAAAATTTAAAAATTATAAAAACATTGACACGCTTCTATAAAGTGGCCATTTGTAGACTCATATTCCAACTTGTGAGGATGCTAACTTTTAAGACAAAACATCTTTAAGTAAACTTGGTTCAATATTTAGTTATTTGGATTTATATACTACTTGGAATTTAGATAAGGATTTTTACTCCCACATTGTCGCTACCAGAACTAATATTTAGAAAGCGTATTGTTAAAAGTGAATAAAATAGCCGCTACCAGAGCCCACTTCTATGCTATACTACATCGTGAATCGCATCTAAAAATCTGTTATACAGAGATTATAAATATCTAACAATCATTATGTCTGTCAGCATGACCTCCAAATAATGTGTTACTTGAAATACCTGGTTACGGTCTGTTCCGCAATGTAAAATTTGGCTTGTTCTCTATATTAAGATTATATGGGAGGAGTTAAGTTACACTGTGTGACCAGAGACTACTTAGTCTACTTATAACCTATAACGGTTTAGAGTGTAAAACTTCATAGCTATATTGTCTAGCATAAACACTTAGTACATAATTTAACAAATTGGTTAATTTGTTGATACCCACTCGGTAAAGAAATATGATTGATATATTGCTGGTGTTAGCAAAATATTAAAAATTACTTTTCAGACCTTTTCAACAACCACATTCAAGGGCTGCTACACGTGTAGTATGTTAAATGTTTATTTAAACAATCCCCCGACTATAAAAATGAGTATTTTGCTTATTATGTCCCGCCGAGCTATTTTCTACGGAAAACCTTTATGATCGATACAATATTTCCTATGTACCTGACTAGGAAATATATGAAGGGATTTTATGCCGATCTTCACTTGCATAACTAACTAGTGACGATGAAAAGAATATCAGACTGACGTTGCCTGTCGACAGACAGATAAGTTTAAAACAAGAACATCCTTACATTTCTAATAGTTGCAGGTGTTTCTGCATGTATCCAGCCTGGAGCATCTTCTAGTTGTAAGACTTTGTTGTCAATGACACTATCATGATGTATCAAACACATATGTTCATCGCCTTTAAAACTGATTGATTTACATTTAAAAGAATATAAACATATTGCAGCACAATGATTAAAGTCAGAACTATGAGCAGTTGATAAGATGCCATTAATTAATTTCTTTCCTTTGTATATTATCGACAATTGAGCATGATATTTGTTGCATTCTTCTAATCTCATGATTTTGCAATTAACATAAGATAACATAAGAAGGATGATTAACATTTTCGTTTTGTTATATTGCGCTAAAACAACCCTTCTGAATTGAATTTGAAGAGAACTACATCATAACGAAAAATAAATGGAGGTTACACTCAGAAGCTAATAGAATATTGAATAATACAACATTGGATTCACTATGACAGCATATTATTTATTGTTTTTTACAACACACGCAATGTACAAATGGCTACACCAGCCAAAAATAGCCTAGTGTTAATAGAGTTAAGTTATTAGATAGTATTTCTGAGAATTTAGAGCAAAGGAAAAGATCAGATAAACTCTAATCTTTGCTGGCGTAAATGCTAATTATGAATATCTGCCAATTTGGTTGGTTGACAACTTGGAGTGCTCATTTTTTATTATTGTTTTTTATTTAACAGTTTTATTTGGATTTTGACGTAATCATGTTTAAAAAATATTATCAGATTTTATACAAATTGTGTTTAACTCTATTTTGGAGAGGGTATTTTGATCTCGTATTTGGGGGGGGATGGGAGGCCAATTTAATTCCCCCTCATAGCACCCTCCATAAATTGTGATGATACTGACTCGTGAGTCTGCTGAATTAAAACTCATTCCTATGGAGAATATTTTATTAGAGCGACACTGACCTGGTAGATCTATTAAATTAATGACCCTAGAGCATGTTTTAGTAATAACACACAACATTTTTACATTGTTTTGTAATTGTTCGTCTATTTGAAAACATACGGTAACTTTGCAATGAATTGGGCATGATCATAGCTACAGAATGTGGCCGCCATCACATAAAGTAAAATTTGGACGTGTCATTCTACTCCTCCTGATACCATTCTTTTGCTCGAATTAAAGTTAGCACAAGCTTTCCAAGCATTAACTCTAAACTAGCATCAACACTGTGTCTATTATAAGTGCAAGAAATTGCAAAATATACCTGCGTGAGCAAAAAAATGTTTATGGTTTAAAAAGGTCGGCATTTAAATTTAGTTTGCAGAAAATTTTGTCATCAAAGGAAAATATGGTCACTTACTGACGATTTTCTTTTTACTGAAATCGTAAACTGACATAAACATACGTGTACGAAAATAAACATCTCCTAGAAATCATGTGACACTCAATTCTGTTAGCCATATGCATTTTTCGTTCAAAACCATTCGGGAAATGTAGTGCCAGCGGCTATTATTTCCCGAATCACTACCGCTTATGACCTGAAACTTGGAATACTTATAGGACAACTCAATACAAAGACATTTGAATAAAAAATTGACTTAATGGCGTCACTAGCACCTGCTATGACGTAATCAATAACGTCATGTTTTTAGACTGTAGGAGGCTGCAAAATGACAACGACCTAAATATTTGAGAACCACTAACTCGTATGGCATGAAATTTGTTACACTTATACACGTAAAATATATAACTTGATCTGAAATTTTCAAAAAAATAATTTATTTCATTTATTATTTCTATAAATAATAATTAGTTGTTGAAAAGATAACCTAGTTACAACAGAGATTAAGCTACGCTCAAATTAAAAAAAAATCCAATACCATGATAGATAGATAGAGAGATAGGTAGATAGATAGATAGATAGATAGTTCCACCCCTGTGCACTCACTTCCTCTTGATGTAAATACTTTTAATTTCCTTGTGGATTTATATGTACAGCCTTTCAGTAACGACTATCTTTAAAACATAATTACATAAATATATTGAAGATATTTGTGGAATATATTTCTATAATTACATCACATAGTAACTTAATTATCAACAAATCATTAAATTAAATTACTTATGGGGAATGAAACAGTAATTAAATCAATCATTAGAGACTAATTAAAGTAGTAATTATCTTACGGCTTTTTTAATATCAAAGCTTTATCGTAAGAAGGATTAGTAGTTTGCTATTAATAGTATTTTTTGTCATGTCTCGAAATGATACATTAACTATATGACAGACATGAAACGTAAATAGAAAATAGCCTAGTAGATCTAGCGCTTGTGTTTACTGATTAGCCCTAATACTCGGGTTACTGATTAGCCCTAATACTAGAGGTTACTGATTAGCCCTAATGATAATGGTTACTGATTAGCCCGAATACTAGGGGTTAGTTGTTAGCCCTAATGCTAGGGTTTGTTGGCTAGCCCTAATACCCCAAGAGATATGGTAAGGGTTAGGCTTATTGCTAGGTTGTTTAATAAAGCAAAATCATAAAAGCCTGGAAACGAGCCTGATGAGATGATGTAATGCTCCTGCTTTTAGAGCGATGTCTCGAAATGATACAAAAACGGTCTCATAATACTATTGTGAAAAGCAAATGTGCAATGTACCGAACAGTTAAATATGTTACCAAAACAAACTAAAAGCCGTTGTTTGAAAGAATTTTGGATTTCCTTTAACTCTGCATCACGAATCCGAAATGTTTAAATCAGTTTCATCAGTCTGAAATGATTAGATCAACACCACGAGTCTGAAATGCTTAAATCAGAAAAAATAGTCTGAAAATGCTTAAAGCAGAACCATAGTTTAAAACTTTTGTTCTTATGAGCTGCATATAAATATGTGCAATTATTTTTGTTGCTTATAGGGTAGCCGCAAAGTAGATTCAGGATCAGCTACCACAGCAAGTTCAAAATTGACAGCAGCAACAGCAACAACTTCAAAGTATGCTACGACATTGCCAACAACGACAACAACAACGTCGATAAAGAATAAACCTAAGACGGCAACAACAACAACGTCGACAGCAAGTAAGTCTACGACGGTGGCGGCAACAACAGCAAATAATCCTACAACGACCACTACTACGACGACAAAGAAACCAACAACGACCACGACTACGACGACAAAGAAACCAACAACGACGACAACAACAGCAACAACAAGTGAACCAATCACTACCATAAGAACTACAACTGAACAGGGAAATGAAATTATTGATGAAGTGTTCACAGAAAAAGTAGTACATAAGAACAACAATGGAAATATAGGTGGACCAACGATACAAGAATTTCTAACAACAAAAAGTAATACTTTTAGTGAAGATTTATTAAAACCAACAGAAATCCTTGATAGGAGAACATATAATGAATTCAGCACTAAATTGAAACATAGATACTCTACCTTAGTTCCAACCACTATGTACATGGAAGATCACAGTATTTCTTCCATTTTGAATCTCTACACAACACAAGCACCTACACTAGCAAACACTGAACAGATAGAAAAAATAACAGACCATTTAGATAATATACACACAAGCACCCATAAAATCGTAACAACGCCTGAACCTAATATGAACAAGGTTCCCAAGACAGTTTTAACTGACACATTCACCACAGAAAATATAAGAACAACGCAGCATCCAATTACAGCAAAGACGCTTATGATGACACCTGCTGACGTGACACAAACTTTGCTCTCACGAACGACAAAACTTCGTAAAATATTAAAAGAACATTTATCAACTCCTTCTACTGATATTAAAAATATTACAAACAGTTTTGAAAAGGAAATGAATAAGATCGATTCAGATATTAAGAAACTATTAGAAATATCAAGTAAGCAACCAACAACAGCAACAACACAAACAACCAGGACCACAAAAACAACTGCAACGGCTACTCGACAAACAACTAATACGCAGAAACCAAAGGTATGTAATGTTTTATTCGTGCGATTTTTGATAAATCGCGCTCAACTTGACCTATTTTTGGAAGAAGGATTAGATTAAGCGCGATTCCAATAACCGCTACCTGGCGATTAAAGACGTTGTTATGTTTTTCTTTTGGCTCCCGAAAATCTGACCTGACCAGTGGGAGACGTTTTAAAAATAAGTATTTACTTTTAAAAGACAATTATCTGGTATAATCTCTATCCTAATCCTATCTGTGGTCCTTTGGGTAGCATATTTTATCTAGGGGGTAGGGGGTGGGGCAAAAATGCCCTACCTTCTTAACTTCTAAACTACTTTGAATTTCTTAATGAAAATTGCTACAGATAATGCTCTTATCAAACCTAATTCAAAAATGTCAAAACATTTTGGGATAATAGGTCATTGTCTTTCTTTTGTGTTCAAAACAATAGAATTCTTTGAAAACAATAGGAAATTAATATTGATTGCAAAACTATGCTATTTCACATATAATATGGATTTTGACCCTGAAAAACCAGTTTTTTTCGACTACATCGGTCAGAAATGGGCGTGGTTAAAGGATACATGCAACGACCACTAAATTGTTTTTTTTCACAAAAAACATTTGTAATAAGTAGTGCGGTAGACTTGTGAAATTTCAGTCGTTTTAATGCACTATAAAAAAGTTATTAATAAAAAACCGCAGGGTAGAGCATTTTTTTTTACCACCTGTCCAAAATATGGTTGCTAGAGGAAAATTATCCTTAGTTACCAAAAAAAAAAGATTGAAAATAATTTCTAGATAAATTGTGAGAAAGAAAAGTCGTAAAATTTGTAGTAGCTAATATAAGCCATTCATTCAAAACTTTTTCTTAACTTTTTCAAATTTATCAATTCTAAATCTTATCTATTATGTAAATTACTATATATTAGGATTTTGTCAACCTCGTTCCCAGGGCTTCTTCTCTCTTGATGTACGTCAAAAGAGAAGAAGCCCTGGGAACGCGGTTGGGATTTTGTGGGTTTTTCCTCGGTTTTTATTAATGGAATATTACAAAATATTAAACGAAATAGCTATATTGGTAAGTAATAATCTCTAATCACATCTTTTCCATATGACTGAACCGTATTTAGCAAGGGCTGTTTTTTAAAATTTGTTAGATCTGTCCCCTGATAGTTCTCATGAGAATAATCTAGACTTGAAACTTGACATACTGGAATCATAATACAACCCTACTGACACTCGCTGTCGGAACAATGTATACTATGTTTCCCGTGTTTATTTTTTGCGACGGCGTTTTATTAATCAATAAAAGTAATAGCATCAGGGCTCGAAATAACAGCCAGTCATCGCTGTGGAGGAGAGATTTTTCAGAATATTTTCAGCCAAGTTGGCTGAAAATATTCTGAAAAATCTCTCCTCCATAGCGATGACCGGCTGTTATTTCGAGCCCTGTAGCAAAAACAACTAACTGCAAAAATAAAACAGAAAAACAACAAAACAAAATAAGAGGAGGTAGTTTCCACCCCTATCTCCACATCAGCCAAACAGACTTGTAAGTTTTGCGAATAGAATGAGATTCAACTTTTCGGTATTTGATTTTAAGAATTGATATGTTTATCCTATTTTACCAGCGAATTCCCCCACATGACTTTCTATAACTTTTGTTTACATGCTACCTAGCAATTGGTTGTTTAGATATCCGTCATTATTAGAAGCCATCTTGTAATATACTACCCAGTGAGCAAAATCTTGTTCAAAGTCCGCAGTAAAGACACTAGAACAATGTTTTCAACGTTTTTTTAGCGTCTTTATTGCGGACTTTGAACAAGTTTTTGCCCACTGGGTAATATTTCGCTAATAATCTGAAAAACAAAAATATAGACCTTCTGTTTACAACATAGACTGAAGTCGTAGTTTTATCAGAATTGGCAGAAACAGAACTAAATCGGAAAATCGGAACTACGTAAATGCCGTACTCTTTCGCACCTCGCTTATCACTTCGCCGTCTGAAAGGCTATTTACAACAAAGAATGAACTTGAAATTTAGACACTGATATTGAGATGTAGAACCTTGGTGACAAAGTTTTGAGGCATACATGTTCTTTTCTCTGAAATTTCACTTCAATTTTCTACTCGTTTTAAATATCTTCATTGGTATTCTTATTTATTTTTATAGATCGTTGAATCTCTGTCAGAGAGCTATGTTTTACCTTTCAGAATCAATCAATAGAATCTTAAAAGCAGTCCCCAGTCTCTTTTTATTTACTTTTAAATTGAGAACGTATTTTTTTGTAAAAAAAAATTGACAAAATTGAAAGTTTTAACAACGTCGTAGCAAAAAACTATGGGCTATAATTGTACCAATTTCCACTGCTGCAACATTACCCAGCCGACAAAAACCTGTTCAAAGTCAGAAAATTAACGTTAGAACAACGTTCTGTGAACGTTGTTCTAACGTTATTTTACTAACTTTGAACAGGTTTTTGTCGGCTGGGTAAATAGTTCAGAAGTTAGATATGGTGGATAATGTGTTTTCTACGGGTACCATCAATATACCTATTAGGGCTAATAGATTGTTCTCTTTACCCACTTATTAGTGGATATATAAAACTAACAGGACACATCAAATCTCATATTCAAATACTTTGCAAGTAGTATCCGAAATATATATATTTTTTTTGCTTCTTTGAAATATTTGCGAATATTGTTTGAGAATTTATAATGCGAAGTAATTTACCGTTAAAGATATTAAGATAAAGAGGTACAGCAATGATAAATCAAACATTGATCGCATTAATCAATATTATTATTCATGTTTTAGTCATCCAAAGTTTAACCGCCTTTATGTTAAAGTATTTAGAAAAAGTAATGGTTGCATATTACAAGGAGGTCACCATTCGATTTCCTTTACCCAGCCGGCAAAACATGTTTAAAGTCAGCAAAATAACATTAGAACAACGTTCTTTGAACGTTGTTCTAATGTTATTTTTCTGACTTTGAACAGGTTTTTGCCGGCTGGGTATGTATTATAACGGATATACGTTAATAATAAAAATACACTAACTAGTCTAGGTGCAATCTAATAAACATTTATGGGTGGTTTTATTTTTATTGTGAAATATATTGGTGATTTGTTAACTTGGGTACATTATCTAATTTGTATTATGTTGTATTGATGATTTGTTTACATGGATGTTTGCAGTAGCACGAAATTGTCACGTGAAAATAATTATATATGTTCCACTGTCCCAGTATGCAACACAAGAAATTACAAACTAATGCTACAAGATGTATTGATTATTGTTTTGATATACCGTGATTCATTGCGTATATCTCAGTGGGCAAAAACAAGGAATTCTATTGGTAGATATTGACATCACACACCATGTGACGCCAATTTATGCCAATGAAATGTCTTCGTTGGGTTATTGCAGTGAATTTTTCACCTAGTTAGAAACCAATATTTATAAGTAAATACAGTTTCTCACAGTTAATCGTATGTGGGCGCACTAACGTAAATAATCGATGTTTAACGTTGACTGTCCATATTGCGCCCATCAGGATATTTCGACTGTTAAATAAAATTTATTATCAGACGGATACATCAACAAAACTTGGCTCCAGTTCTGTCATTAACACATTGCTCCTATAATTAACTGTAAACTGAATTATTCATGGATTCATACAACTTCGTTCCCAGTTGGTTTTTATGTGAATAGGTATTAGCAAAATTCAACGATACATTAAACATACCCTATACCACAGAATTCTGCTTATAAACCCTGGGCTTATATTTTATTCAAAAGGCACTTTTTGGTGGGTTTATAATCAAGGTGGGCTTGTATCTTGGCGAAAGTGAAATTTAACGTAATATTTTCTTTAAAAAAACGAAAATGTATTACTTACTTTATCGGTAAAAAACGGCGTAAACTTTAGTCGACATGAAAATTTAATCGGTTGAAAATTTAGTTAACTAAGGAAAAATTAGTCTTTTTAGTTTTTGCCGTCTAAACTTTTTGGTTTGTCGCAGCATCAAGAATATATTGTTGGAAATGTTAATAAGAAAAACATGAATATATGTGGAGATCATGTTATTAAAATACTGTAGGAAATAAAGTCGGATAAAAACATAGGTCAGCGAAACAATACGTCGGCTAAAATACAGGTCGGCTTAACTCTATTATATATGGGGGTATGGGGGGATAATTGTCCTCCCCCCGCCTAGTTGAACTTTTTACTATATTTTCTAAATAACAAATCGAACAAACTTCTCCTTTTGTGACTTTGATAATTGAAAATTTTATGCAAAAGGTCGGTTTTCAGTGCTCTCCTCCCGAGGTGTACATAGCAAATTTTCTCATATATGCTTTGTCTGTCGATATAAGATTTTTTTGAATGACTTATTGTTTCAATATTGATCATTCTATGTCACATGAGGTATTTCTGACATAATTTAGGAAATTTCATGAGACCTCTCCTCCACAGGTATGGATCCTGGTTTAAATGAAATAATAGCGTTTTTCAGTAATTTTGATAACTTTGGCACTATAGTAATAGTAATAAACTAAGCATTTCCATATTTTTAAAGTCTTTACAAGTCTTTACCCACTGCTTAAGAAGGACCTAAAGAAACTAATATTTTTTTGTTCCTCATATAAAAGCATGTGTTCTGAGGTTTCTAAAGCTTGCTTGAAGATGAAAGGTGTGCTGGCAAGTTAGTGATAAGATGGTCAGAAATGGTTGCATCTCTGATCATGTCATCTTTGAATATATTACATCATTATGTATCGTTGAATTTTGCTACATTTTAGTAAATAAGTAACCATAATAATAATATACATTGAACGAACTATGGTCTTCTGAATTTTTTTTTCCTTGAAGTAAAAGTCAAACATTTTCCCCACAATTCTACTTTATATCGACACTTCTTGGTATTTTTAGACTCTGAAATAAAATATATTGAGGAGAGTATTGAGTCAATGATTTTGCAATGGATGAAGAAACCAATCCATTGCAAGCTCATTGACCTAACACACGTCTGCACAGATTCATGAACTTTTCAGGATATGATCAGTATCACAATGCAAGTTGACATAGGTTTAGAAATTTTAGCAAATAAAAATAATTATACATTTAAGGCAAAATGTGAAGACGATCGACAGAAAAGAAATGTTTGTTTTGATTATATTTATTGTTTTTCTGTTTACAAAAGGATATTAGTCAAGCTTACCCGCGCACTTCATAGTTATATGAATTAAAGAAATTTAACTTATATCAGAGTGCTAATCTCTCCATTTATAATTGCGGTGTTCTATTTCTGTACTGTTTTTTTAAGAAGCTAGACTGGACGAAAGAAAAGAACTATTTAACAAACTAATGATTTTAGACTATTACATACGTGATGAAAACGATCTATATAGCTCCATAAACACAGACTGCACGGAGAGAAAGCCAGCCGAATACGGTTCCGTATATCTCAGTATTGAGACTATATATTGCCATACATGATAATATTTTTTGGAAAAATGTTTCGAAAGATAACAAGCGAGAGGTGGGGCACCCACTTTTTGATATAGTTACTTTTTTATGTCGTTTAAGCATAATGAACATGAAATTCAGTTAGAAATTAAACACATGCTAGACCTGAACTGGAGTTTATTTATTTTTCCCCAAATATTTTTGAACTCAAGTTTCTTATATGTATAGGCAAATAGAAACGGTTTGTTTAACAAAAACATATGATTGCTTCTTACTGTTTGCAAATATCAGGTCTGTGTTTCTTATTTTTTTTACCCAAATTCAGTACTGTTTCTTATAAAAAAAACGTGCATAAATAGAAAATACAACTAGCTACAATATTGGCAAAATTATAAATAGAAAAAGGGAAATTCAAAATATTGTGGCAGAAAAAATCAGTACTGTTTCTTTTAATGAATTAAATATTAAACATTATCCTGGTTATTATTATTCAGTATGCAGAATGAGGGAAGCAATTCCACAGTACAACTTTATATTGTGTTCTTCAATTTTTCAGATATTCAAATTCCTATCTATTTCTTCTATACCCAGTGGGCAAAAACTTGTTCAAAGTTCGCAGTAAAGATGCTAGAACAACGTTGAGAAACGTTGTTCTAGCGTCTTTATTGCGGGATTTGAACATGTTTTTGTCCATTTGGTATATATCAGTTTCCAATGTATCATGCTATCACATTATCACCACATATAATTCAACTAGCATGTCATCATTACATATTTAAGAAGATGACTTATTTGTTTTAATAATAATAATAATAATAAGTGTTAATATACACAAAACACATACTAAGTTAGCCTGTTCCGCAGACTCTCGCTACAGCAAAAAAGTGCCGTGCGGTTGCCAGCGTTTTTCGCCAGATTTCGAGTTTGTGTAATACTATATGAATCTAAGTGTTACACTCTCGCCCGTTTCCAAACAGCTGTGTTTTTTTAAAAATAGCATCTTAACAGGTAACATACGATTGGAGGGAGACCACAGACAAACACTTGTTCAAAGTCCGCAGTAAAGAGTCTAGAACAATTTTTTCAACGTATTTCTAGCGCCTTTACTGTGGACTTTGAACAAGTTTTTACCCACTAAGTAACTCACGTAACCCCATCATCCATTTTTATAAAGTGTTCATTCTTAAAACAGACCGAAAAGATTAATATTAACACTAAACTGATTTAGCATAAGATTACTGCTGTTACAGTGACATATGTGAGTTTATACTAAATTTAAGATGAAGTACACAGAAATGTCTTTGTTCTAAGAGAGAGAAAATTCGTTCAGCAGTATCTGTAAACGTTAATAATATATAGCTCCAGTGAAATCTTCCTAATACGTTGAATCAGATATATATCTGCTTATAGGTGGATTTACGCTAGGCAAAAAAGTTCGGTCGAAAATCAAAAGAAGACATTCCAATGGTAAAGATTGACATCACACGCCAATGGAATTTCTTCTTTTAGCTTCGCAAGAAATTGTTCGCCTAGTGTAAATTTACAGTTATTGTGATGTCCGCTTTGGAGAGGTAATCAGAACAGTCTCGGATGGTAGAAACGCACTAAAGACACTAGGACAACGCCGTTCGACGGCGTTCTATTGTCTTTACTGCGACATTCGAACAAGTTTTTGCCTACTAGGGGCTCTATAAGATATCGATTAACTAGTGCAAGCAATTATTCGCTTTAAAGGTTGATTTCTATTAGGCGAAAAATTCCGTACAAAAGTGAAAAGAAGACCTTCAAATGGTAGTAAATCACGTCACGTATTATTTTACCTAGTGAAAATCAACTTTAAGAGAGGGATCCGTTTTAGAAGTCCACTATAAAGAGGTTGCTAACTATATTTCTTAGGTAGTATAAAACTCTTTTTCTATTCCAGTCGATACACAATGTCGGTTCAATGTCGAAACGACGTCGCGTTTCGACGTTGTTTCAGCGTTGATCCAACGTCATGTGCCTTCAGGGATCTATATTTCTTTTTCTGGGTTAAGGAAGATATCTATGAGTTTCGCCGATTTGATCCACCGTCGGCACAGTTTTACTAGAATGTTGTATTGACAATGTATTCGATAGTTTATAACAGAACCAAGATTGTCGATGAACATTTACCATCCTCTCCAACAGCCAAACGTCTTGTACTTGACTGGCCTGAGAGATTGAGCTGTAAGATAAAACCATTCTTTAAAAACGTTAGATGACTTCTTTAAATTTTCCAAGATCACATAAAAATGGGAAACAGCATTTACATCCATAATCAAAGGAAGTTAAAACAGCTACATTCTAGGTATTGATTCAATGTTTCATTCAGCCAGTTTTAATGTGTGTTGTTCGTTGGGTTAACAAGATTTCGATCAATAACCAACAAGTTCTCGCGGCAGATATATTAAACTGAAACACGTTTTTAAACAAAAAGAAAACTTAAATTTTGCTCCATGCTCGATTAAGGCTCGATTGTGCTTATAACGTTCTTATTTCTCGATCAAAGTTAGATTCACTGATGAATCTTATAACTTCATTGGTGTTGACGAAATATACGATGTGAGTAGTAATGGAAAATGATTTTAAACGTTATCTTGCACTGTTTTAAAAGAAAAATTCACCAGTATTGATTAAACATTGAATATTTTCTCTTTTAAGCAGTCGAATCATAATGTTCTCGTGCTTCTTTAAAAATTTGAGTCTGGACATATCCTTAGGATGTTCTTATTTTTTGAGCATTTTTGAGCCTGAATGTTCTTATAGACGAGGTTCTTATATAAAAAACGTGTATATGGTTGATGTTGTAACCTTCCCAGTGAACAAAAACTTGTTCAAAGTCCGCAGTAAAGACACTGGAACAACGTCTCTGGGTTAGCGGTTTGTCATCCTAGCTGACCTTATTTAATATCGGTGGTTTTTGGTGTTAGATGTAACGCTTATCACCTCTGCATGAGACGGTTTTTCTTGTTTTTCGGTTTTTAAAACATTTTTAAAACAACTGTTTTATCTTCAAATCGGATTTCAAAAACATATATTTTGTTAGTTTGAAAAAAACCAGCAAACAAACAGCTTGTCTCACTTGTTCAGAATCTTTACTGCATACCTTTAACAAGATTTTGCACATTGAGACGAAGATAACATCAGATACTCAGCTAAAATATTTTTTTTGAAGAAAATGGCCATTTTGTATGTAACTTGTAACTTTATGTTAAAATTTCCAACTCAATATGTTTTAAATCTTCGATTAATTCACTTGCAGTTGGTTTTTATGGACGGGGGATTGAGACGGTAGAACAGTAATTCGTAGATCTAAATGAACTTATTACATTGGTTGAAAGTGACGTCATCCATTATGTGACGTCATTTAGAATTCGCCAAGTGGAAATCCGCCTTTAGAATAAATACAATGTACCCTGCAGACACACGACGTCGACACAACGTCAATGGTCGAAACAACGTCAACTGTTTCAACGTTGTTCCGACGTCGTGTAACTGCAAGGTAGAAATTCAGATGATGTCAATATTACATATTTAGCTATATGTTTCATCGATGAAATAATTGAGTTTGTGTTATCCTATCGCATAAAGTGAGTCATAGTTGATTTGTCACCTATCATCATGTTGATCAATTTTCTTGTTTAAAAACAATCAGCTACTCATATGTACGTATGTTAAATGTATGTCATTGTTTATTGTTTATTTGAAAATAGGCGGTATGTATTGTTGTCATACATGTTTTTTTATAAGAAACTCGTCTATAGGAAACCATTAACTAAAATCCTAAATTATCGACGCTGGCCTAAAATTCCAAGTTAATTAAGTTTGCCGTTTGGAGATTATAGACAGAATAAACCATGTAAGGCATTTTTTTGCATCCCTTTTCCCCCTCCCCCCAACACCACCACCCGTGTTAAATAGGGTTAACCACCCCCAGCTCCCCCACCTCCCGTGTTAAATAGGGTCATGGATAAGAAATAAGAAAACTTTTCCTTTTCATAAGTGAATTAAGTTTACTAAAAACAACTAATGTGGTGTGTAGGTTTACCCGTTCACAAATAACATAAGCACTGCGTTGGAGAGTCGAATATACGCTCGACAGTTCATAAAATAGTTTCGCATTTAATCAGTTGAGTTTTATTATTTGAATAACTAATACGTATTTTGAGCCTAAAAATAAGAAACATTTTAAAACTTTTAGAACTAAAACCCGAATTTTTTTGTAACCAAAGTAAGAAACTTGCCAAAACTTGCCGTATTTCTGATAAAAAAGCATATGCGTATAACGTATGGTAATTTGTATGGTAATTTGTATGGTAATATTTATTGTTTTAATCATTATAATATAAAGTTTTATAACCTAACATAGCAAATAAATAATGATTCATGATGAAAATGTCTGTACTGAATGTAGACTAGCGGGCCGTCGATCTAAAAATTTCGCTTAAAATAGTGATCCGCTTATGATTAAATTTATAGTTATATCAAAAGAAGTGAACTTTTCTTTCCTCCCGTTTTTATTACGGGACTCCGATTTTCTGATTATCCCCCTATATCTTTTCCGCTTTCTGGATTTAGCCTGCTAACGACTATAAACTAGTCTATACTAAATGAAACTCAGTTTAGATAACATGAGACTTTGTCTGGAATATCCTGACCAAAATCTATAACTTTTACGCAAGGTCAAGAAATATTATGTGTGTGGAAAAGTACTTACACAAGAAGCCTTAAAGATGATCATCTGATTAACATAACAAACGTTTGACAGTAGAACAACGAAATACAATTTTTTTACAAACTCTATTATAATTGATATGGATGTTTTGATTATCGGTAAAGAAAATGACACAATATGCATAGTGGTCGGAATAAAAATAAATATTGACTATGCGAAGTTATGCTCAAAAATTCTCATCCACTGTGGATAGGGAATTTTTGAGCATAGCTTCAGACTTTATAGTATAAATCACTCCTACACAGTTTGCTCTTATTTCGACCACTGATTTAGCCCGACATCAAACCATAGTTTATTTATTCAGTGGACAGAAACTTGTTTAAAGTCCTCAGTAAAGATGCTAGAACAACGTCGTTGTTTTTGCGTCTTTACTGCGGACTTTGAACAAGTTTTTGCCCACTGGGTAGGCGATGAAATTTAGAACATAAAAAAGTCAGGGACTGTCTCAAAAATAAAATCTACAGAGGAAAGTATTGAGTCAATAATCTTGCAATGGATTGGTTTCTTCGTACAGAAGAAACTAATCCATTGCAAGCTCATTGACCTAACACACTTCTGCACAGATTCATTTTTGTTGAATTTCGTCAATTTAGTTGATTTAATCATCTATGATTTAATCCTAACAAAAAGCATTTTATTTGTCCCACAGAATTATAGATTTACTCCGCAAGTATAAACTTCCTCGCAGAGTTTTAATTTATATAGATTTAATTTCTCCGCACAAGTATAAACTTTCTCCACAAAATTCTTATGACATAATCTGTGAATTGATGGAATATTTGAAATGTACTCAATGGGCAAAAACTTGTTCAAAGTCCACAGTAAAGCCACTAGAATAACGTCGTTCGACGTTGTCCTAGTGTCTTTACTGCTGACTTTGAACAAGTTTTTTGCCCACTGGGTAATGTTAATTCCATTGATTTGACTATTATCATCAGTGATAACTGATCTTAACAGGTTATTATCTGTAAAGAACAGTACTGAGTTTAATGATCTTGAATTTGATTGGTCTATTTGCACTAAAGGAACCAAGCAATTTCAAGTTCATTGACATAACACTCATCATTGCAGATACAATATGTGATTATTGAATTATTTATCAGTGAAGAAAATCTGTGAAGAAAAAATGTCAACCAGCATGCAACCAATTAACCCTTCATTAGTATAGACCCCTTGAATTTTTAAATTTTGCTGTGAAAGTAACATAACAAAAATTATTATTCAGGAGGTTATTTCCTTACATACTTTAAAAATCTGCATCATACTTTTGTGACCTTTTGCCCCCTGAATCTTCTAATAACTTCCCATGAATTAACAAATTTCCGGAGGTACCCCGCCATACTAACGAAGGGTTAAAGACACAAAATTTTGAGCAAATTCAACAAGAAAACTTCACAGAATGGTAACAAACTTGCAATGGATTGCTTTCTTCGTTGACTCAGTACAATTACTGTGGAGGAGGGATTTTTGAGCATTGCTTCTTGCTTTCGTAGCCTGAAGAGATGCTCAAAAATCACTCCTCCACAGTGATTATTTGCTTTTATTTTCCTTTCTTAAATATAATTTTAAGAGGTTCCCTAAAAGAGTATTGACTAGGATATGCATTGCAATTGGTTGATTTAATTGCAACATCCAATCAATTAGAAGTTCGTTCACGCTCCTTTGCAGTTTAAAAACAAGCAAAAAACAGTAGTACTTGATGAATATTAATATAGTGGATAATCTAGAATCTGGGAGCTGCACCCAGAATTAAATAAAAGGGCACCAACAAAACTTTGTTCAAAGTCAGCAGTAAAGACGTTAGAACAACATCTTTCCACCTTGTTCTAACTTCTTTACTGCCGACTTTGAACAAGTTTTGGCCCGCTGGGTGACAAAATTTTACGAAAAATGCATTACATAATTTGCATAATTCAAAGGTTTTTATTAAACAAGGGCTAAAATTTCCTTGAATCAAAGGAGGGCAGCGTGCAAATTCCGGACCCTTGTTTAGGCAAAAATATACCAGAGCTAGAATATACCTAACTAGTGCATTAACTAGGCTAATATGAAATGAGTAGGCTAATTAAAAATACAACATCAAATTAAACATCCATAATCGTCTACAAATAAGTATCCATTTGTGGAACAGCACTACTCTCCTTCGTTAGTATAATTATGCAGGGGGAGAGCACAAAATAATATGTGCTTCAGCGTTGTACTCTTATCCTAATTCATTTAAAGAAATTAAACCACGAATGTATCCAGCTCTTGAAATAATGGTACATAATTACCGTGCAGGAGGGTTTTTCGAAATTTACTCATCCACAGTGATTATTAGCTCTTATTTCGCGCACTGGTATCATTCAACATCATTGATCGAAATAAGAATAATTAATCACTGTGGAGGAGGGATTTTTGAGATTTCTAGCCTGAAACTATGCTCAAAAATCACTCCTCTACAGTGATTATTTACTCTTATTTCGATCACTGAATATAAAGACCTTTTTTGAGTACAACAGTGGAAAAGAGTACCGTCTCAACAACCTTGTAGTTGATTGGATTCTTCGTGCCAAATTAGCCAATCCATTACAAGCTTATTTTTAACTTTACCCAGTAGGCAAAATTTATTTAAAGTCCGCCGTAAAAGGCGCTAAAACGACGTTCGACATTGTTCTAACGTCTTTACTGCTGAATTTGAACAAGTTTTTGCCCACTGGGAAGCTACAAAAAAAAGGTTGCTTGCAATGGATTGATTTCTTCGGTGCGGATAAGCCATTCTAGTGCAGCTTTGCTCAACTTTTTGTAAGAAAATAAATGAGGAGAATTCCTATGAAGTCCATGTGTTATGCCAATAAAATATTCATTACATATATCATCAGGCTAACATGGTGACTTCTTGCAGTAAGATGGTCATTAATCAATATTTTTTGATAGATGAGAACAGGAGGGGAATTGAGAAGCTCTTTTCAAAAATCCACATAAGATTTTTTGAAATTGAGGTGACTTAAAGAGCTTTGCGGAGGCGTGGCAAACCTGTAGTGATTGTAATAAGAGGATATAATCACTGTGAAGAAAGCATAGCTATGCTCAAAACACTCTTCCGCAGTGGTTATTTGCCCTTACTTGGACCACTAGGGTTCATTGGAAGACATCTGCAAACGAACTTGCCATCAATCCCAGCGATCAAAAATTTGTTCAAAGTCTGCAGTAAATACTGCGGACTTTGAACAAGTTTTTTCCCGATAGGTTTTTTACTTGCTAATCTTCTCCGTGGATACCATTTTTTTTATTACTATTATACCCTAGTTATCGGGTAATGATTCAACTGTTCCTCGTCTTCATCATCTTCATCGTCACTTCCGTCACTTAAAGGCTCATCTTCAACGCGTAACACTTCTAATGATCTACTGATGTTACGATCATACATCATTTCATACGGCGGCGTAGTCGGACTTAATGGTGAACTATGACATTGTTGAAGACGTTTGGTATTTGGTGAAGGTGGCGCGCTATTACCACCCGCCGCGGTAAGTAGTCCTTCCGTAGATTTAAGTTTATTAGTATCTCTTTGTAGTGATAGCGACTTTAACGATTGTTTATTGTTTTGTGCACTCTCTCTTACTGTGATGAGTGGCATTAAAGGTTGTTTTTTTCTACCATCGATCAAATCATTTTCAGGTATATATGAATCGTTTGGTATATTTTTCTCGACTGGAACCGATATATTAAGTCGAATCTATAATAAACAACATAAATTTAGAAAATATAGTTGGATAGGGTTATTATAACTTGGAACCATAGAGATCATCTCAAACATAACGTTTACAAAGAAGAACGATCTTGCAATGGGTTGGTTTCTTCGTACCAAACATCCAATCAATCCTTCGTACTGAAGTTCTTTGACCCAACACCCTTCTGTGTAGTTTTCTAAAAAAGGTACAAAACAAGCCCTCCGAACTTCGTTTTGAGAGAAATTTTGCCACAATTTTAGAAATCTAACGTAAAAGAAACGTTGCTTTTTGTCGACAGTACTGTCACGCGGAACATGTTGTCGTCACTATTTCCGTTTTGAGAACCCGGTGTCTAAACTGAGAGCAGAAAGCGAAATGGTAGGCTAACAAAAATTGCTTTTAATCACTGTTGAGGAGTGAATTTTTAAACATTGTTTCAGACAAGAAAGCCAAAAACAATGCGCAAAAATCCCTTCTCCACAGTGATTATTTGCTCTTACTTCAAACCATGTTTATTTGGGCCGCTGTATACACAAAAATGGTGAATAGAAACACTTGAAAACGATGTCACATTTAGGTCGAACAAATAAACACAGTGGTCGAAATAAGAGCAAATAAACACAGTGATTATTTGCTTCTTTTTTTTCAAATATTACCTGTGGAGGAACGTTTTTCGGTTTTCTAAACTGAAAACTATACTTAAAAACACTCCACAGATACTTTGTTTCTTGCAGTTTCGTACCTTAAAATATTCAGGAAAGAATTTATGTTTCTTGTCTTTATTAGCTTTGTCTAATTCATATTTGTGCAGTTCATAATATCTTGTTTCGCCAGTTTCTTTTGATTTGGACACCGTTTTAGTACCTCCACCTTCCTGATGATTCAGTGTAACACCATGTTCCAGAAAAAACGTGTTGAACCAAAACACAAGCATACGCTCCTAAGAGAACACATGAAGAAGAAATGTGTTGAACAAAAACACAAGCATACGCTCCTAAGAAAACACATGAAGAAGAAATGTGTTGAACAAAAACACAAGCATACGCTCCTAAAAGAACACACGAAGAAGAAATGTGTTGAACAAAAACAAACATACACTCCTAAAGAAAGGACACAAAAATTAAAATCTGTTGCACTAAAAAACAAACAAACGTTCCTAAGAAAACACATGAATATAAAACGTGTTGAAATAAAACACAAACAAACCTTCCTAAGAAACACAAACGAACGTTCCTAAGAAACACAAACGAACGATCCTAAGAAAACACACAAATATAAAATGTACATAATATAAAACATACGCTCTTAAGAAAACACACAAACAGAATATAGTGTTGAACTAAAACACAAACATACACTCCTAAGAAAACACATAAACATAAAATGTGTTGTACTAAAACACAAACATACCATCTTAACAAAACAGGCAAACAAAAAACATTGTTGAACTAAGGAAAACATGTGAATATAAAATGTTTGCTTTTCACAAAAAAATTCATGTCTTAAAACTAATGGTTAGATGCAGTGTTTGAAATAAGAGTAAATATTACCATGGAAGAGAGCTTTTTGAGTATACCTTTAGGTGCATCTCCAGTAGGCGAATTCGTTCACACAAAGGAAAGGAAACCACTACATTGGTTGAAAGTAACATCACCTGTCAGGTGACCTTGCTTTCACCAAATGTAAAGGTTCCATTTAGAATTCGCACAAACGAATTCGGAGATCTGCCTTTAGGCTTTGTAGCCTGAAGCTATTGCTTAAAAATCACTCCACTTGAGGGCCTATTTCTTATAATTTCCATACCTTTTTAAATATATCTTTATGAAACACATCAATTTTTATATCGCCGCATATTGGCAAGGGTTTAGTTAATTCCATTTGAAATTCTGTTTCAGTTTTCTTTACCTAAGGGAACATCATAATTTACAAAGTTTGAATAACATGCACAGAAAACAGTACAGAGTCAATGAGTAAAACTTGTTTAAAGTCAACAGTAAAGACGCTTTCTTACTTCTGAATTTGGACAGGTTTTTGCCCAGATTACAGAGTCAATGATTTTGCAATAAATTGGTCTCTTCACCATACTGCAATTTTTTTTTGACATTTACACACACTTGTACAACTTAATTTTTGTTTCCATAAATCTGACAAAAGCTCAGTGGGCAAAAACTTGTTCAAAGTCTGCAGTAAAGACGCTAGAACAACGTTAGAGACCATTTCAAACTTTTGCTCCAAAACCAACTTTTTTGTTAGGGTTAAATCAACTAAAATTTACAAAATCTAACAAAAATAAATCTGTGCAGAAGTATGTTAGGTTAATGAGCTTGCAATGGAATGGTTCCTTCGGTATGAAGAAACCAATCCATTGCAAGATCATTGACTCAGTACTTGTCTCTGTAGATTTTATTTTGGAGATATATCTAACATATTTACTGACGATTTTGAACAAGTTTTTTCCCGCTAGGAAATGTTCCCTTTTGTATATAATTTTGAGATTTGTCCATTTTCAGTTTATAATTCTGTTGGAAATCAACTATGGAGGGGCGTTTTTTAGTTTACTTTTCATCTGCAAAGTTGAATACTAAGCTCAAAATTACTCCTCCATGGGTGATGTCCATGCTTACCTCATAATTTTTAGATTTGTATAGAACTACTTTTGTTTGACATATCACAAATGATGGAGCTAAAATAAAAATTATAAGAAAATGTTAAACATTTGTTAGCCAATGCTATACCTCGATCAAATATCGCAGCACAATCAAAAACATCAGACAAATATCAACTAATTCAAACGAATATCGACAAAGAGATCCTTTCTGGTTTAATGTTTTGTTTATGTTTTTGTGGACCTGAAGAGAAGCAAGACTCATCCCAAGGGACAAAAACTTGTTCGAAGTCCACAGTAAAGACACTAGAACAACGTTTTCAATGCTGTTTTAACGTCTTTACTCCAGACATCAAATATTTTTTGCCCACTGGCATAATTAATACATTGATATATTGCTTAAACTGAGCTAACGAGCAAAAAGTTTATATTGTAAGTTACTATGTAAGGTGCCATCTCCAAAATTCGTTACCAATAGCAGATATCTTAGCAGATTTAAAAAGTAAAATTCAATAATTTTGAGAAAAATTATTATAGGACGAAGAATGTTAAGTCAATGAGCTTCTAATTGATTAGTTTCTTTGGGACGAAGAAACCAATTAATTGCAAGATCATTGATCCAGCACACTTCCCCTGGGAACGAATTTTGGAGATGGTACGTAATCATTCCCAGTCTTATTTCTAAAACTTACCACAAGTTCCTGAGTTAAACGTAGGTATACCAACGAAAGTAATAGAATTTAAAAGCACTGTCTTCGGAACATAACAAAGATGATTCCTATAATAATAATAGAATCGGTGTTTGTTTGACATAAAAATTGTAACCAAAAAAGGTGGATCTGGCCTTTTTCAACTCATATATCTTTTATTATAAATGAAATTTAGCATACTGTAAATACATTAGCCGGAGGGGCAATAAACATATCAAATAACTGAAAAGTGTGAAAACGAGAGCCATAATGGACTTAAAGTACCTTGCGTGTACAAACTAAAGACAAAAAAAGCTGTTTTTCTTTTTCTTTTCATTTCTTGTCCTATTCTTGTGGGATTATTTCGTTACTTAGTAAGTTCATACATCTCGTTTAATAATGTAAAAATATGAAGCCATTAAAAGAGCATGCCGTGCAAATTATGTGTATATATGTAAAAACTAAAAGGGTCTAAAGCTCATGTTCGGGAACTTTAGTGACTGTATGACAGAATTGAGCTGAGAAAGTAGAAATAATTGCATGTGTCACATGTCGATAGGTCGCATGTACCCTTATTCGAATAAGGGTGCGTGCGCCCTTAAACGAGGGGCACCCTGAAATAGGAGATTAGGACAGGAATCATATACTTACTTCATATAGTATCCAAAATATGTGATGTAACGACGTTGACTTGGAATCGTAACGCCCTAATAAGATAAGACAAATATAAATAATTTTCTAAACACACCCAAACTTCCATACACAACCGTACATGTTACAAAACTGCTTCCATAACATACACAAACATACATGTGAGTGCTGATCTTTACAGTAGCAGTGATCAAAATAAGAGGAAATAATCACTATGGAGTGTAATTTTTGAGCATACTTTTTAGTCACAAAACCCGCACTAAACAGCGATTATCTTATTTCAGCAGCTTAGTTTTATACCCAGCTAGAAAAAACCTGTTCAAAGAACGCTGTTCCAGCGATGGAAATAACGGCCGGTGATCGGTGAAAACCTGCGGGAAAATAAAAAAACCGGTGAGAGGAATTCGAGATTTTAGAAAAAAAAACGAAAAAAGACTCACTGTATAACTCTGTAACTTTACCATTTTCTATATTCGCGTGGATTTAATTTCGCGAACGTCCAATTTTGAAATTTTCGCGTGGATTTATTTTCGCGAACAGGACTGTGATTTGCTTATTT
>JAULBZ010000893.1:0-25712 GCA_032360805.1 Neoturris breviconis | reverse complement strand
TATATGGTTAGCAAAATGTGAAGTGTGACCTCCTAATTCATAAAGCTCTTTTCTCAAACGAATTACCATTACGAATTGCAAGGACAGAAAGCCTAACTCTATTTTCACCTAGATTAGAGCTGGTTAGAAAGCTTGAAGCAATGCTCAACACTCCCACCTGTTTTTATTACTTTTATTTCGAACACTGTGAATATATTCCCATCAATTGCACACATATTTTGTTAATAAGCCCCTCGTTGGTAACAAAGCAAAGAAAGGAAAATGTATTTTAAAGCATTTCATTTAGGTCCAAAGTTAGTCCACTTGTAAATGAAGATGGAAAATTTACATCAGACAGTAAGGAGATGGCTGACATTCTATTTAACCAATATGCATCTGTCTACAGTAAGCTAAAGTCTGGACAACAAACGCCAAACAACATTAACATCGATGAGTGCCAAATCGAAGATATAAAACTCAATGAAGATGACTTTATAAAAGCAGTAGATGAGCTATCAACCAATTCAGCACCTGGTTCAGATGGCTTTTCTTCAATCTTATTGAAAAACTGCAAAAATGAATTATCAACTCCTTCAATCAACTTCATTCGATTGATTTTGCCCCTGCAGCTTCTCTATCGCACTGATCTTTCCCACAACAAGGTTTATTGGAATTGTAACAGATGAATTTGAGATTCTTTACAAAGAAAGTAAAGAGCTTCCATCACATAATTAGCATTGTATGAGCTAGCATTATTTGATTTACCATATAATTTCTTTATGTTTTGCTCATCCTTTTAAAATTATTTATAACAAGATTTGAAAAGAAATTGTGTCAGCAATTCCTTGATCACATCCATACAAAGCTATTTTAGGGATATTTCATTTTGTTGTTTCAATAGAACAATGCCTTGATTCTTCCAGGACTTTCTTTTTGAATTGTGAAGCTTGTCCTGCAGCAATTGCTTCGACAAAACTTTACTTCGATTTTTTCTTTGTTCGATGAAACTTTCTAATGAGCTGCTAATCCTTGGCAGATCAGACCTGTTTTTCTTCTTAATCAAGTATTGGAATGGAGATGCTTTAAGTGCATTTTGGTAAACTATAAACCTCCCTTTGTGGTGATTGAACTGCTTTGGGATGAGTTTGCAATAATGCTATTGATAATAAAAGTTAAAAGGTGGTGCAGATTGAGCTATCTTACCAATACCATGGTTAGCAATGGGGGTTGTATCTCACCCTTTCAGGATAATCCCTCCTTTTTAAAAATTATTATCTTATTTACTTATTTATTCTTTATTTTACATGAGCTAAATTTACAATCAAAGTTTCTATAGTTTACTATTCAATCCCATAACAAAATCTTTAAAAATATGTAATAGAACATATAATATAAATTCATATCAATATAATATAATTTGTCAGTCAAACAATGACTTACTGTATCCTTTATTTTACATGAGCTAAATTTGCGATCAAAGTTTATGTAGTTTACTATTCAATCCCATAATAAAATCTTTAAAAATATGTAATAGAACATATAATATAAATTCATATCAATATAATATAACTTGTCAGTCAAACAATGATTTACTGTATTCTAGACTATAGACTTTAAATAGTCTGCATAGACACTTGTTTGGTATCTACTTCTTTATTTCTGATGCTTGCACATTAAGGTAGGTTTCCAGTTGGTTGTGCAAATGAGCGAATACATGAAACAGTATTTTGATTGGCTGACGCATTTTCAATTCGCCTAGTAGTTCAATTTCAGGTGAATGAAAAACGCATCAGCCAACCAAAATGCCGGATTTACGCATTCACACGCAATTGAAACTGGAAACCCACCTTAAAAAGTTCTTTATTTACCCTGTCAAAATTGATCTAATAATGTCTAGAATTACAGAATACAGAATTAACAATAACGGTTTTGCGTGATTTTTCGTTCATATTTGCAGTGTTTTATTGGCTAATCTTCAATAGACTTCACAGATTTTATTTGATCAAGCGGAAGAACAATCTTTTGAAAATCAAAAAACAAACAGCCATTATGGTTTGATTTCGTATGCACATTTTTTTATTTTTTTTTAACTTTTGAAGAGCACTGTACTACCTTGGACAATGGTTCCACATGGGTATTTTGGTATAAAATGCTACCTTATGTAAAGTTCTTTTATAAAAACCAAGATTACCCATGTGGCAGTAATGCCCAAAGGAGTTATTTGATCTCAAAAATGCTTCATGGGGGAAATTGTGATGGTTTTGAACCATGATAAGGGGCAAAGATGTCACATGGGTATTTTTGCATTTTTTGGGAGTCAAGAATCACCAATATTTTGAGCCGCAATAACTTGAGAACCAACAGAATTTATAAAAAATATTTTGTCATGTTGTTTTCATCACTTTTATTAGTGAAATATGTGAAAATGAAGAAGTTTGGTGTCGGTCACTATCACGTCCTGTCTGATTCTTACAGAAAACGGCTCATAAACACTATCTGATATGGAAATACCACTTTTAAGCAGGAGAAAACTTGAATAAATAATCTAAATATCGAAGTTCTGTTTTCTAATATGTATTAAAAAAGAAGTTATGGACGTTTCTTTTTTTTAGGGAAATTTAAGATTTAATTATAAATACAGTATAACACTGTTTTCAAAAACATCAAAGAAAAAAAAGGGATTAAAGAATAATAATACAGTACATGATAAAGTATACAAATATACACTAAAACGGAACTTTTTCCAAATTTACAAGTCGGGAAATCTAGCTAAAGATGTACTTGTAACACCTTAAACAAAATTAAAAACAGTGTCCATTACATCCCTAATTTCTCAATAATCATTAGGCTTAAAAATGCTAACAACCATTTTAGCTTACTCACAAAGGTTTAACCAATATAGACCAAATATTTACCTATCTACAATCCCTTACATAAATATTTAAGCAAAGTGAAATTTGTGCAAAAATTCGAAATTTTAAATTAAGCAAAAATATTGCAAATTTCATTCATGACATCCAGATATCTGTACAGTAGCTAGCCTTTCAAAATTTCCATGCATTCCGTGACCCATTTCCATAGGTCAGCTGGGATATCCATGGCTTCCACCCAATTTATTGCGGGGAAATCCGTGATACAAACAAACAAAACCATCTCATATCCGTAAACGCATTGATTCAATTTAATCGATTTCTGTAGTTCCGAATAAACATTTCTTCCAACCCATGATATCCGAAACAATTTCACTCTGTGGATAAGGATATCCGTAACTTAGATGGCGAAAAGAAGCAAGATATCCGAAATACAGGACCATAAAATAATAAAATAACCGGATATCCGAAACACAAACTCCTGAAAAACCGGAAATCCGAAACAATTTTCTTTTGAAATACTATGTCATCCACAGGGGAGTTATGGATGAAAAATGCAATGGTGCATTGCATCTGAAACATTGGCTTTGGGGTGACCACCCTGGCTGGTAGATGTACTTTCAGTTTAATTAAGCATTTTTCTGCACTCGTAGCTCTACCCAGCTAGCTACCCTCTGCTCTGTCGCTATGCTGTCGACTATCGACAAGGATCGGTTCTCAGGTTACCTAGCTGAAAAGAACAAGAACAGCCTTACCATTCCATCATTCCACGCAGACGTGTGCACAGGCGAACTCCACGTGATCTTTGATCTGTTCCTTTTCGAAATTTATTAGCCAGTTAGCAAACTGTGTTTGTTTTGAAACATATAGCTAGCCTATTTGCCATTATGTGCCAACGAGAGAAATCGATACTGCGCATGCAAGTGCCTGGGATTTCTATTTATTTTCAGCCTATTCTCTAGCCTACGTAGCTACGTGAATAAACAACAGAAGGTCTATATCGTAGGCTACTATTTCCAAGCTGGTGTAGAGGCTAAAAATAATAGAAATCCTAGGCGTTCGCGCTTGCGCAATTCTTCCAGTTCTCTCATTTTTGAGCTATCCGTACTGTGGATCAGGCATGATTGAGCTGATTAAGAGCAGTAAGTGAGAAATAAACATTCGTAATAGGGCGCGTCAGCTTTTACGTCCCAAATATATCAAATCATTGACACACGAATACACCAACCTCGTTCCCAGGGCTTCTTGCCTTTTTGAAACACGGAAGCTTCCGTGTTTCGAAAAGGCAAGAAGCCCTGGGAACGAGGTTGACGAATACACGTTATTTTGAAGGTACTATAATCACCCTGTATAAACAATCCTAAATAAACCTACTCATAATAGAAACGGACGAATTGAAACATTTTTTTTGCAACATATGAATGAATTATTCAAAAGATATCTGATATATACTGTCTGATAACACGATACAAACATATCTAAAAGGTTTTGTAGAGATTCTTATATTACCACCATATAAATAATAGTCGCGTTGAAGAAATATTACAGTAACAACTTCGTTCCATGTTCAACAAGAGAGTGTATATAATAGTTTAGCTTCTTATGTTTAATCTTTAAAGTCTAAAAATTTAGAAATGAAATTACGAAATAAAAATATTTTTATAGAGGGACGATAGGATTATAATCACGTTTTTATTGAGACTACACTTTAAAGGAGGACAGATGTATTCAGACTATATATAAACTGTGGTTTATGATTTTTGTTTAAAATCATTTTCACCTTACCATAACGAATGAAATGACGAATAAAACGACGTTCCCCCAGTCAGTGAGCAAAAAAAAAAAAAATTCCGCAGGAAAAATGCTAGAAAAACTTTGAACAAGTTTTTGCTCACTTTTGATCAACGTTCACACAACAACGCAACATCCGCATTCGGACCTACGCACTCACATAAATATTTGAGCATAAATTCCGGATTTTCCCTTAGATAAAAAGCCTTAAATTTTCGGTAGCAAATCAAAAGACACAAAAATCGAATATGTTCCAAGAACCTGGGTACTAGGCTGCTAGGAACAACAGAACTGGTCGAGTTTGCAAAAAGTCTAAGTCTATTAGATAAATCTCTGAGATAAGTCTCTTGTGGTGTGTATTATTCACTAAAATTCATGAAATGTCTCATTTATTTGTGCGTTTGCTTGTAGACTAGAAAGTCGTTTGCTAAATAAACATAGGAAAACACGGTGCCAAAAAATATCCGCCCCTAACTGCCGCTGTTAGCTCCCGGATTTTTCCGTTTTGCGCTGAGTTCAAGCAACAGCCTCCTAATCCATGTATTGCCTTATATAGCAATACACAGTCCGAATACGGAGTTCTATGAGCGGTACCGTATTACAGCAACCTTTTACACTATGCGACAAACAATGCATTGACGTTGTTTCGACGGTTTAGTGTCGTGTGTAATGTGGAAGAAATTTTGAAATTACCTTAAAGGTGGATATCCACTAGGCAAACTTAACATTTTAGACGTGAAATTACTACAAAGACGTCTTCTAGAAATTGTTGCGGGTTGTCCAACTCAAGTACTATATATATATTACTTCATACACACCAACCTCGATTCCAGACATCAAAGGAGAAAAGGCGCTGGGATTAAAGTTATTATTCACGCGCCTTTTCTTTTCTATCCGGTTTCTATAGTGTGATCTTTGAGCTAGACTATAACGACATTACTTCTAATTCTAATGAAAACAAACTAATCAGGGAACTGGAAAATATCAATTTCGGTTATAGTAATTTCTGGTTACTTCCCAGCCGGCAAAAGACTGTTCAAAGTCAACAAAATAACGTTCAAAGAACCTTGTTCTAACGTGCTAACGTTCATTTGCTCATACATCACTATAGTAACTATTTATTCAACAAGATTTACTACATCCAACCCCGTCCCATGCATTCTTATGACTTAGTAGACGGAAAGTGCTTAATCCGGAGTAAAAATAACTGCTGGTATCACTGTGGAGTAGATTTTTCAGAATATTCAGTCAATTTAGCTCAAAATATTCTGAAAAATCTCTTCTTTGACGTCTAAATCAGTTCCAATGTCGAAGCCAAGATAGAAGAAGTCCTGAGGAATGGCAACCTCGTTCCCTGGGAATTTACGTGTAAATAATTTACAATGTTTGTTATTAAAACATTACATGACAACAAACATCATGAAAAATAAAGATTCGTTTCTACGGCAATATTTTCTCCAGTCAATATTTATAGAGAAAATAAAACTAGGTCAAGACTCACTCTAGCCTGAATCCCAGATCTTGTAATTGATTTTATGGTTTATTCCTTTCGTACCGAAGATTGTAACCTGATATCCCATTTATTCATAGGCTAATTCTTCAAGCAATATTAAACGAGGATTAGTAATCATCGAGTTGCGAGTTACGAGCTGGAATTCACGAGTTGGAAATCACGAGTTGTTACATGGAAATCACGAGTTACGAGTTGAAAATCACTATGTTGGTACATTAATTCTACGAGTTTGTACATCACTTTCACAAGTTGCTTTTAAATTACGAGTTGCGTTTTAAAGGTGCAAGTTGTGAGTTCGAAATCACGAGTTGGTACATCAATTCCACGAGTTGACTTTTAAAGTGCGATTGCATTGAACAGTGCGAGTTAAAAATAACGAGTTGGTATATTAATTCCACGAGTTGGGTTTTAAATCACGAGTTGGCACATCAATTCTACGAGTTGCTTTTTAAAGTGTAAGTTGGAAATCACGAATTGGTACATCCATTCCACTAGTTGGGTTTTGATCGCGAATTGGCACATTAATTCCACCATAGAAGTAGAAAAGAAGTTATTTTTTACCTCCATGATTCCACGAGTTGAACTTTAAAATGCAAACGAGTTGCGTTTTAAAGTGCGACAATTCCACATCAATGAAATCATTACATTGGTTGAAAGTGACGTCACCTGGCTTCATTTATAATTCGTGCGAACGAATCTACCTAGTGGAGATCTACCTTTAGAGTTTGTGCGACTGAGTAAATATTCTAGAATGCATCCAAAGCACAGTGGGCAAAAACTTGTCAGCAGTAAAGACGCTATAACGTCGAAGACATAATTCGAGTGTCTTTACTGCGGACTGTGAACAAGTTTTTGTTCACTTGGAAAGGGCAATGCAAATTTAATCGGGTTAAACTTTGAATAAATTTTGAGTTAAAAGTTAAAGTATTGAGCAAGCTCATGTCAAAACAATCTTTGACAAAAAAATTCGGAATGTTTAAAGTCTAAATGCGTTGGGACGAGCTTTTGTGAAAGGATACTGTCTAATCTGTAAAATCTATAAACACACATGGTTTAGTGTTTATAAATATCTCTAGAACTAAACATATTTCCCCTGCAAAGAGTATATATACATTTACCGAAGCGTAATTAACCCTATTTATACCGGGTCTTCCAATGCTGAATTATTTCGGGTCGCGCTTAATCAACGCGAAGGCTGTTAAAATGGAACAACAAATCGTTTGAGTTTGAATTTTTTCATGGAACTAACTTAACCCAAAGGAATGTTTTTGACAACATTAATGCTTTCAACATATTTCAATCTAAAAAAGTTTTTTACCGAGCAAGAATTTTAGATAATCATAAAAATGACTACCGGACCGGTTCAAAAAATTGAAAAAAATGATAACGAAAATACTCTTAGTATATTTTTTTTCATGAAACACATTACAATGAATTGAAGAAGCAATTACAACGAAAAAAAGTCACTAACAAAGGCTTATAACACAGCAAGGCGACTTGGCGTAAATGCTCTGAAAATCTTTGAAATTGATAATATTCCGACAGAGTCTTCATAATGGTGGCACTGTTCTACAGTTGACGTCTGGCAGTTATATTCAAGCTTGAGCATTTACTTAGGCTTTAGAAAGTGTAACTTCTGTAGGGAAAAAATGCATACTTTTCGAGGTATTTAGAAAGCACTGAACATATCTATTTATAGGTGGGAAACTAGAAAATTTTTAAGGCAAGTAAAAGATTAAAACCTCAGCTTTCTTTTATAAAAAATCGTTTACCTGGTTGTTTCTGTAAGCAGATGGAGAATTGAGTCCTCGAAAAATCACCTCTATGTATACTGAACAAGTCACTTACGTTAAAGAGCGATTTAAAACGATAGTTCATTGTAAAATATTCTTTCACAGACCTCGAATTACTCGAGCATACATCTGGTTCATCGGCAAATTAGAAAGTTATAATTTATTCCCAATATTTACAATCTCTCAAATAAAATACGAGACAAATTATGATTTTTAACAAGCAATATACACCACAAGTAAAACGTAACTAATTAAAACGACCTCGAGAATCCCCAGGAGAATGCTGCTCTAGCGTCTCCACTGCGGACTTTGAACAGGTTTTTTCCCAGTGGGATAGGAATTAAAAGAAAAGGAGGGATAGAAGAAAGAAGGAGGGATATAGATTTCACTTTTTGAGTTGGTAGAAATAAAAATCTGTTCACAACAGGAAATAAAAAATATTACTTTCTAAATCTATCGTGTTTCTCTAATTTCTTGTCAAGGAGAAGGTACCTTCTTTTATACAGTACACACCTCTACTATGATTTTTTAAAGTCGAACCTTTTCATACTATTTTCATAGTTTCAAGGCGATTTTTCACTAGGCAAATTTGTTAGCACGAATTCTAAATGAAGCCATTACATTGGTTGAAAGTGACGTCACACGTCAACGTTACTTTGCTTTAAATACTAATATCAAAAGAAAGAAAAAAATGGAATATCCGGGGGTTACGACAGTCACAACCCAGTGGATTGTTCAAAGTCGTTTGACGTTGTTCTAGTGTCATTACTGCGGACTTTGAACAAGTTGCCCACTGGGAACAGACAAATCCCCTGCGGAAAACCTGAGTAACAGTTATTTGTTTATTTTATAAACTGTGGGACCACTACCATTCACCAACGGGAGTTTATTATGCTAGAAAACAAACATAAATTATGAATTTAGTAACATAGATTAGGTGATTTGATATGAAAACATTAGCAGAATAATTTATGAAAGAAAAAAAACATTCAAAGAAATAGCTACTACCTTTAATTTCTTTTCATGTTTGATGTTTACGGATATTTGAAAACAAAATTAATTAAGACACCAGACCTTTGAAACTTGTTAGCTTTGTCGGTCAGTGACTAGTATTTGAAGTAGGAAACATTAAACACGAAAACCTTTACCTAGCGGAAAAACTTTCGGACAATTTATGAAAATTCTGCGGAAATTTTTTCGGATAAGACTTATTTTCCTTTTTTGTAGTTACTTTCGTAAAAAAGAAATTGAAGAATTTCTTAATAAAGTAGAACCTTTTTATTTATTTTAAAATTTTTCATCAGACGAACTAATTCTTGATATTCTGTTTATCATAAAAAACCTTGACGTCACGAGAGAAGAAGCCCTGAGAACGAGGCTGAACTCTTTCTTTCATTCAAAGGGCATCTTATCGCTTTGTATACGACTCTTCATAAGAAGAATTAAAATGTGAAAGGTTTTTCCGTTCGAGAATTATCGTTCCGAGGCAGAACCTTTCGCGGTGGTTTTGACCTATTTTCAAAAAAGTAACGAAAAATATTAAATGCTCGAAAAATTTTATTTTGACGTTATTGATGAATTCTTCGACGAAAGAATCTATGTTAAAGTCACATAATCACCCTATTTTTGTCAAAATTCCAAATAAATAACATAAAAGCTTGTAATGTCAGCAACACATTCTGAAAATTCTATTCTTTAGAGACAACTATTAGTGGAGATACAAGTGATAAAAGTTTTGTATTTTTTATGCTAACTGTGTGGCAGCCATATTGTTTGGCCAAACTTCATGTTTTTTTTGCACGATTACATGAAATTGTAGCTAGTTTTTCGAAACTATATACAAGAATAATTATCAAGCAAAAAAAAGAAAAATTGAAAGAAAAAAAATTCCACCTGCCAAAAATTAAGGAAAAATTATCCCTAGTTACTAATTTGTTTTTTTAAAAAATGATCCTAGATAATTCTAGGGAAAGTCCAAAAATTGAAGCCGTAATGGGCATTCGTGCAGAAGTTATGAATAAAAGTGTGGTATCCCCATCCTGAACAGAGATAAACGTTGTTGTTTGTATATTGCTCTTCAAAATTAGCAAAATGTGCAATATTTTATGCTGACTATTGTAGGCCGCATCTACAAAAGAAAATGCATATTATCTGCAAGACTGTGAAAGTTTTGAACTCCTATAATTTGAAAATTCATTAATTTGAACAGGTGTTTGGGTCCCATAAAATGTTCCTAATGAGACGGAGACTCGCATAAATCGAAAATCGAGTAATCCTGTCTAGGGGATTCGAATGGCAATATCGATTTCATTAGGTAGAAAATTCAGAGCGTAAACCAAAACGATGCGTGATGTCAATTTCTACAGATGGAATGTCTTATTTTGGCTTACACGCGGAATTATTCAGATATCATTTACAAGGCTACCCAGTGGGTAAAAACTTAACAAAGTCCGCAGTAAAGACAAGTTTTTGCAAACAGGCTATTTAGAGGTATCATCAAAATTAATATTTGCAGAAAAGACTTTTTGTCATCAGGGGTTAAAATAACTGCTGGTATCACTGTGGAGGAAAGATTTTTTAAAATAATTTCAGCCAATTTGGTTGAAAATATTCTGAAAAATCTCTCCTCCACAGTGGTGATTGTAACCCCTGAAAGATTTTGCTTTATTAAAATGTAGAAAAAAAGCAATTAAATATACTTGCAAGAAGATTGACATCATACTCTTCTTCATGTAACTAGAGCATTGAAAATAACTTGTGGACATCACCTGTGAAGGAGTGACTTTGAAACACTCCTCCACAGGTAATATCCAGCAGTTATTTCGAGGCTCTCATAGAAGGAATAAATACTACAGTACTGTATGTATATCAAGATTATTTTTCAAGGTTTATTTTTCTTCCAATATTTTTTCACATCATCATGTCCTATTTTAGAAACAACCATTAATCTCTTTTGATGATTTGCCCACAACAGTACATTCATGTCTTCTGCATATTTTCTCAACATCTCAAAATCATTTTGTGATAAAAACTGATTATATAGTACACCTTCAGTGTAACGTAAACGATCTCTCTCCATCTCCCATAATTTTATTTGATCAGTCATTGCAGAAGGCACAACAGGTACCTCGTTTAACATCTGTGGATGAGCCCTAGTTCGTAAAAAATCTATAATTTGAGTTGCTGATATACCACAGGCTAGTGCTTGCTGTACACTTTCACGGCTTAGAATACCAACAGTAAACTCAGGGAACCGGTATTTTATATCAGTAAACAGACTAATTAAAGCAATTTGTAATATAGAATCTGTGTAAGCATATACTCTATAATTTGTCTCAATCATTAGATATCCATTACTCTGTGATGATGAGCTAACATTACCCGTAACAGCTGTACCTAGGTTTATAGCAAGTCTTGTTGGATAAAATCGTTTCGATTTACTTTTACGTTGATATGCTAAACCAATTTCTCGAAGTAACTGTAAGAACTTAAACTGTTCCTCTGTGAGGTTTTTAACACTGTAATCCTTACCGAGTACAGAAAAACTAATTTGAAATAGAAATGATAGACATTGGATTAATATTAAACCTTCTTTTGAGTTTAAATACTGAACCATAAAATACCAAACTTGTGATGAAGTATCAAGAAGAAGAAATTGAAAACCAGCTGAAGTAATTGACGTATTTTGTTCTTGTCCATCAAATGTAAGCAAACCCGAATTAACTAATATACGTGCCACATCTTCACTAACACCAGCATTTTCGCCGAGCTGAGAACCAGTCATATAATAAAGTACACATTCCCATCTTTCCTTTGAATATTTATCTAAAAAATCAACATCCCTTGCATGTTTTTCTTCAACAGTTTTTAATGGTTCCTCTTCAATGGGTCCACCACCACATAAACCAATTTTAAGATTCGCACGAAAATGAGTGTTCATTTCATAACGAACAGATGAAGTTCCTGCAGTAACTGCAGACCATATTTTTAATCCTTTCAATTTGCTAACTGCAACTTCATGGAGATGTGTCTGATCCTTTTTACACCATGTAGAAATAAATGTATCTGGTAAAGATTGGTTTGTAAATATTGTCCTCATAACATAATGCTTTCCAAGCTCTGGTAATCCACGAAACACAGCTAAGCATGTAAATGGGTGGTCATATAACCCATTTAAAATTCCAGGAGAAAGAGTAAGCAAATATCCATACAGATCTTTACAATTTAGTCTTTGTTTTGCAAATGATTCCGTCATTCTAGAGAAAATAAGTTTACTTATACAGTACTTAATTTATAGACCTTATTCACAAATGCATGAAAATGAGGCGTTGGTTGCTCAAAATAGAACTTGTTCCAATGCAACAACTTCCTTTTTGTGGAGTGTCTTTTGACTTACAAAATTGATTAGTGTTCAAAATAAGAGCAAATTTTCCTAGTGGAGGAGGGATTTTTGAACATACTGTAGCTCCAGGCTTTGTAGCCTAATGCTATACTCAATGCTTTTATTTGGAACATTGGATTACAGATTTATAGCAGGTTCAATTTCTGTAGATAGCCTATATAAATAAAAGGCTTATATCTTATTCATAGCGAATTGTTTTGAAAAAGAATACTAAAGCTAAGTTTCCACAGAAAGCATCAAAAATACGGTTACTCTTATTTGCAGGTTGCAGGGGATGATCGAGTAATAATCGAGCTCATGTATTACACAGAACATCCTATCAAGATCATGTAAATATATATATATATATAACAACATGGAAAACACCCTTAACAAAGAAAGTTAAAAATCAATTTAAAAATACTTTCAACACTTGGCAAATATTTTCTCACGTTGAGCCAAACTCATATGCTTCTTGACTTTTGGAAAATCTTTAAAGTCTTTCTTTAGCGCTTTCTGTTTATCAAAAAAGTCAAGAAGCCCTCCGGACGAGGTTGGTTGAGTTAGTTAGAATTCATACTATGTCTGACCATCAGTATAAGTTTTAACCCTATTTTACTTTTGTAAGTCTGGGCGGGGCGAGGTGTATTAAAATTGAATTAATTCCCGTATATTTAGCCGACGTTCATACCTCGACCTGATATTAATCCTACACATGTGATATTATCAGTTTTTGAAAATCTCAGAATTTTCAAGGGTGCATCACATGCACACTGATGTCTAATTGACAACAGAGGTGAGTCAGCCTAAACGAGCAATCATTAATCGGGAACTTATTAACCTTTGGTAACAATTCTATAAACATAGGCAATCGTCTTCCCAGGGTGCAAAAGCTCGTTAAAGTCAGCAAGAGATGCCCACGGCGATTTATGTTCTGTATAAAAAGATTGCGCTAATTGCCTCAAGTGCTGAAAACAAGTGATGTGAGTATAGGGGCGTTTACACGCTACGATTTTTAGTCCCGATTCGGTACTCTACTAACTGCCACATTATGGAAAATCGGCTACGATTTTGAAAAATCTGTAAACAGGTTAACAGGTTTTTGCGGTGTCGTACACACGACATCTAGACCATAATTAGTAAAGTATCGAATCAGCCCGATTAATCATAGCGTGTAAACACTGCTTAAGATGTCATCCCCTGCAGTCTGCAAATAAGAGCGTAACAACCGGACAATTTTTTCTTTCTTTTTCAATTAGAATTGGCAACGAAAAGTTTTAGTTGTTTTTACCAAAAACTAGCCACTATTCTTTGTAGTTAAGGGATCATTGACAACTGATTTTCATATTTTTAACGACTTTATTAGGTTGGTTTTTAGGCAGTATGCGATCTGCTTTAAAAAAGTATGAATGGACACTCCGCCGGTTGTTGGTTCACCGGTTTACATCAGTAAGAAAAACAGCTTGCTTCAGGTAAGTATGCATGAGCATGTACGCGGCGCTGCGTGCTGCGTAGCGTGTATGCATAGTCTTGTGATTAAATTATCTGACTGTCTGACCATATCTGTATATGGTGTATGTGGAAAATGTTATGGTTTTGTATGATGGATCTCTCGTGTGTTCAATATTCGAATAATCATTTGCTACGTCAATGTGCCTGAATGCATATAGGTCGCTAAACTTAAAGGTAACATAGTTCGAAAGTTACAAAAAATCGCTTAGGCACATAACAGTAATTACGGAAGATGGTAGTCACAGTTGTGAGTAAGTACAACACATGGTACCATGGAAAGCGATTGGCAGTGTGCGGGTGTGAGTGTGTGAAAAAATATATAGCTACAGTCAAAGACCTTGGATTTTGTTCCTGATTTATTTCTGTCAAGTGCGTTTTTAAACACGATATTTTTATGTCGCTTGTGGAATTCTTCATTCGCGTTCCGATTGGTTCTGAGTGTGCGAAGTTAAAAAAACAATTTGTTTTATAAACAAACGAAACATCCTGTCTTGTGTCCTCTCTGCTCTGGCTCTGGGTCTTGTCTTCTTCTAGCTATACACTGATACATAGGACACATATCTTATCATAATCGTACCATTAGGCCATAGCAGTGCTGGATCACTAATGTTTTAGCTCAAAACACAAGTTTTGATATTTTTTAGCACCATTATAATTTCGAGCTGTTAGCTATGGCCTCCATTTATGTTCATATATCCTACAACTATTTCTAATGTGTGGTCTACTGTAGGTATATACCTTGCAGAAAAAAAAGTAAAAAAGATACTCCCATCACCTTTTTTTTTATTTCGCCAATACTTTTTTTTTTATTTTTCCAAAACTTTTTTTTTTTGCATTTTTTTTTTTAAGTTCGATAATTTGGACACTGTCCGAATCTCACCCAACATGTTATATATCCTCATTGAAAAGATAATTTCTTTTCCATTTGCTTTTTACCCCATTTAAAAATATTTACTTTTTGAGGTAATTACTAATTTATAATGGTATGTAAAAAATCTCTTTGAAAATAGGTCAGGTCCTCCACAGTAAATAATTGTTCACAGGTTTTTGTAAGTTCTGAGTTAATCAAGTTGAACAGTGGTCTAAATAAGAGTAAATCATTGTGTAGGAGGGATTTTTGAGCATAGCTTCAGGCTTTGTAGCCTAAAGCTATGATCAAATATCTCTCCCTTAAAGTGATTTATGATCTTATTCTTTCTACTGCTGAAGCTGTGCCCAAAATTACTCCATCCTAGTTATTCTTTGTGCTTTAAGTCTGCTACTCTCTTCCATTCCCATTGAAGATAGATATAAAAACACAAAAGATGGCAACAACAAAAGTACCTGAAGTGAGAGATATCACAAGAATAGAAAGAATAGGTATGTATTTTTATAATATGAAAGGAATGGGTTATGCAAATTATTCAATTTGCATTTACGTATTTTTAAACCTTAAAAAACGATTAAAAACGATTAAAAAATGCCTTATTATGTTGATATAACAGTACACTTCATTTTTCATGTTTCCAATATGTTTTTCCTATCATATCATGGATTCTAAGGTGCTATATTTTACAACTTTCTGGCAACCAATCATAAGGCAATAAATCTAGTACTAACTAGTAGATCATAACTGCCAGTCATCACTTTGTAGGAGAGATCTTTGAATTTTTTAAACCAATTTGGATCTGCACTCATCGGCAGTTATTTTAATCCCTGGTAGATTCGTGTTTATATTTGCAGCACAATTATTAAAATATTCCTTTTATATTCTAATTAATAAAAGTTGATGTTCAATGAAGTTGTGATTATTTTATCACGTTGTTTACTTCTTAGAAAGTTACCCATTGTAAGCAATAATTTTTACTTTTAGGTGCTCATTCCCATATTAGAGGTCTTGGTTTGGATGATGCCCTTGAGGCCAGACAGGTATGTACTTTTAAGGATATTAAGGATATGGACCTTAGTCAATGAATTGTTTGTGCATATCTTACTTTTACAGAGTTACTGCACAAAAATTAAATTGCAAGAAAAAAACTAATTTTGGCATGCGCAAATATTAGATTGCGTTATTTACAGTACATCTTGACAAAAATAATGACAAAGACTAGGGGTCAAGGGTATTTTTCATAGCCATGGCATATATTATTAGGATGAGCAGATTAAACAGTATACATATAAGCTTTTCCTTCCGTGACTATATTATGAATGTTTCTTTCAATATTTTTTCAAAATTCGCGAAAATTAGTACACACGAAATCAAAGAAAAAAGCTAAAATTTGCAGGAGGAATTTCCTTCCTGAAAATTTGTACATACGAAATTTAAATACTCCCGAAGAAATTACACGCAAAAATTAATATGACTATTAGATAACAGTAACCAGGAAGCTGAGTGACAAAAATTAATATTCACACTCTTCTAATAATTCTCTTCCAGATAAATATTTCCAAATAATAAAATTTTCAACAATGCTGTGTTTGAAGTAAGAGCGATATTATCACTGTAGAGGAACGATCTTTGAGCATATCTTCCTGAAGCTATGCTTAAAAATCCCTCCTCCACAGTGTTTAAACACTAGGTGTAAATACATGTTAAAATATTTTTTAAATCCTGTCATGTTAAATTAAAATACACAGATAAAAAAAATGCTATGTTTTAACATCGAATGACATTTGTTTAGGTATCACAAGGTATGGTTGGACAGAAAAAAGCCAGAAGATCTGCTGGTATTATAATGCAGATGATTAAGGTATTTTAACTCAGCTATCTTTATTTTGTGCCCACTGGATTCAGATAATACAGTGGTCGAAATAAGAGTAAATGATCACTGTGGAGTCCGAGGGATTTTTTAGCTTAGCTTCAGATTTTTTAGGTTCAAGGAAAATGTTCCCCTTTTTCAATAAATACTTTTGAATTTGAACCTTTAAACACTGCACTGCTCTCAGATTGTAGTTTATCCACAGTGATTATTCACTTTTATTTCGACCACTAGTCTGATGTTTGACTCTAAGTACAGGATTACACATTATAATGTCATTTGTAGACATCAACAACCTAATAAGTTGTTTATTTCTTTTCATTAGGATGGAAAGATAGCTGGGAGAGCTGTTCTAATTGCTGGACAACCAGGAACTGGAAAGACTGCTATTGCTATGGGTAAGATATGCTCTGGAATACTTATATACTATAAATGATCTAGTTAATGTTCTGGATATTAATTAAATTTATTGTGGATGTTTATCAGAAAGGGCGTTAAAAAGAACAGGGTGTTTAGTGTTCAAAATAAGAGCAATCAATATGGAGGAGTGCTTCAGACTAGAAAGCCTGAAGCAATGCTCAAAAATTCCTCATCCACAGTGATTATTTGCTCTTATTTTGAACCCTGGTGTTAATTTTGAATTTGAATTATTCCATTGTGCTAATTCTTATTCACCAATGTCAATGCCCTCAATATCTTCACCTAGATGGATTAAACAGCTGATTGAGCCTCTTCTACATCACAACCAGAATCTAATATTGCGATTTTCTAATTGGGCATTAAAAAAGAATGGGGTGTTAATTAATTATTTTAGGTTCTAGAAGGGGTGTTAATTTAACTGTGGGCCTTGTATGAACATTTACAATAGTTGTAAAAACATAATTTGAAACAATAAAAAAAAAAAAAAATTATATAGGCGGCAAAACAAAATTGTAAAGATTTTGTCCAGTCACAGTTGTTGAAATAAGAGCGAATAATCACCTGAAGCTTTGTTCACAAATCCCTTTTCCACAATGATTATTTACCTTCATTTCGACCTAATGTAGAAATAATTTTTATATAACAGTGAGCAAAAACTTGTTCAAATTCTGCAGTAAAGACACTGTAGAACAATGTCTAATAACATTGTTCTAGCATATTTATGGTGGACTTTATACAAGTTTTGACCCACTGAGATAACACCATTCTTTCTTTATAGGTATTGCACAATCACTTGGTGCAGATACGCCATTCACTGCTATGGGCGGTAGTGAGATATTTTCTTTAGAAATGGGGAAAACAGAAGCATTAACACAAGCATTCAGAAAATCAATTGGAATTAGAATCAAGTGAGTCTATTGCATGGAGGGAGTAACTTTCATATAAAAAAAATCTATTTTTTTGGCTCAAAGCAGTGGAAGTTGATTCCCTTATTCTCAACAAATAAATTATAAAACATGAAACTGGAGGAAAACCGCAACAATAGAGTTTAAAAGGATTAAAATGAATTATCAGAGTCTTTATTTGGGCTGAAGCTATCTATCAAGAAAACCTTGACCATTTCTCGAAATATCCAGAAACATGTTTGGACATACAAAAAGAAACTAGCTGATTCTCATTGTAATTTTTCCTTGAAATGCTTATTAAATTATCTGATAAAGTGTGTTTATTAGTTTCATTTCTGTTTAGGGAAGAGTCTGAAATTATTGAAGGTGAAGTTGTTGAAATACAAATAGACCGTCCTGCTACAGCCTCGGTATGTGTATCAAGCCTTGTAATAACTTCCGGACATCATCTTTTTTGGAGAAGTGTTTTTTAAAAAACTCATCCACAAGTAAAATAGAGTAGTATAAAGACGCAGTATAAAGGCAGATTTCCACTAGGCAAAATCGTTAGCGCGAATCCTTAATGAAGCCATTACATTGGTTGAAAGCGACGTCACCTGAGGGATTTTTAAGCATTACTTCAGGTTTTCTACAGGCTTTCTAGCCTGAAGCAATGCTCATGAATTACTTCCAACCAATGTAATGACTTCATTTAGAAATCGTAGAAATAAATTTGCCTAGTGGAAACACACCTTAAATCGACAAAATCTATGGTATATCAAGCGATTTTATTATAAGTTCCAATAAACACCCAGATTTTTAAGTTCTTGAAATCTAATAAGAATTATTTATAATATGGTAGTTACTAGTTGAGTATCATGGTACATCTTTACCTTAGAAAAGAAAAGTAGTTTGTTACTCTTGTTGTTGTTGTTGTTGTTGTTGTTTGGTCATTTAAAACTATATTTTCTTTTCTTGTTTAGGGTGCAAAAGTTGGCAAGCTTACCCTTAAAACAACTGAAATGGAAACGATATATGATTTAGGTACAAAGATGATTGAATCTGTAACTAAAGAAAAGGTTCAAGCTGGGTATGCTTAAAAACTATCTGTTTTTATTGTTCATCAAAAATCCCCTTTCTATTAATTTTTGAATGAAGATTTCACCCAACTGGTTTAAATTTAATTTTATTGATAAAGATTGTTAAGAAATAAAAACGATTGAGTAATACAGACATAATGACATCTAAGTGACTATCTCAAAAATAAAATCTACAAAATCTACAAAATCAAAACACTTTTAGCTGTTTTAACCATACCAAAAAGTTAATTTTAGAGGGAAATTTTGAGATGGTCTATAAAAGAACCTGCTGAAGTCAATTTTGAACTAAATTTCAATATTAAATTATATCATCAGGCTCTAAAATAGATTTACTGATATGCTCTGATTAATGCTGGAATTGGTAATCTGTTTAATACTAGCCTTTTTTTGGCACTAACATAGGAGACACCATATCTGGTATGAAGACACTACTAATCGTCGTTAATTCACATTTATTGACTTTTTTAGGGATGTTATCACTATAGATAAGGCAACAGGAAAAATATCTAAACTTGGACGATCATTTACACGTGCTAGAGATTATGATGCTATGGGTCCTCAGGTACACATTGACATTCTTGCCAAAAATGATAATTCATTTCGCACAACAGAGATATCTGTCCATAAGAGTATTAAGTTGACGAGAGTTACTATAACTGCTAGTCATTACTGTAGAGAACCGACTTTTCAGAATATTTTCAGCCACACTGAAATCTCTCATCCACAGTGATGACGGGCAGTTATTTTAACTCCTGAATTTTGATGATTAACTTATTATCAAAAATTAATGAGGGAAGAAATTCCACCTATGAGAAAATAATGTAAAATGTTTTTTTCATGAAGTGTATAGACCTGCTGCTCAATGTAGAATTTGCATTGCAACAAGTTCTACTTTAAGCAGCCAAAACCTCATTTTCATGTATTTGTGAAAGGGTATTAAGTAGGAGTTGATTAATGCAATTTAAGAGAAAAAAAATGCAGGAGGAAATTAACACAAATGAAAAATCATTGATGTTCAAAACAATTACCTATGTGTTTATACTCCGTTATATGCCCTCAAAAGGTTTCCTTTTCTTACTTCTTCAACAGGGTCTATCACGAAAATGGAAGAATCAAACTTTAGCACTCTCTCATCCAATATTGATTTCGAGTGTAGAGCCCCACCCACTCTCCCCTGTCTATTTCAGAGGGTACTTGCAAGTTCAATGGCAAATAGTCGAAATTAAAATGAAAAAAATTTCAATAAAGAAACTGGTCTTCAATAAAGTACTAATCATAAAATGTGGCTGCTTTTACAAGCCTTCTATATTTTCAACAATATCATTGTTTTTCGTGAAGATTAATTTTCGTGAATTTCCCAAAATCTAAATTGATTCGGGAAAATCAGTCCTCACGAAAACTTTGTTAAGGTCCCATTCGTAAAAATAAGTCTTTGCGAAAATAAAAATTATATATTTTGATACTGTTCATTTTAATTCGTACCGAAGGAAACGATCAAATGCAACCTCGTTTAGAGTGAAAATCATTTAGGGGTCCATGTAACCCAGCCGGCAAAAACCTGTTTAAAGTCAGCAAAATAACGTTAGAACAACGTTCACAGAAAATTATTATAGAAAATTATTGTTTGCCTAAATTAATAAGAACCTAATAGTAAGCCTGTATATAACTACCGGGCAACACATGTGGACTAATGTTTTTTTAGTATAGCAGCTTCTATACTCAGAAGACACTTCTCCACATGTGATATCCAGCAGTTAATTTCGGGCCGGAAAAGATTATTTGGCACAGCTGAATTCAGTTATGAATTATTTAAAGATATTGATTTGTTTAGACAAAATTTGTACAATGCCCAGATGGTGAACTACAGAAACGTAAAGAAGTTGTCCATACAGTTACTTTGCATGAAATTGATGTAATAAACAGTCGTACTCAAGGGTTCTTAGCTTTATTCTCAGGTATTTCAGTCACTTGTTAAAACGCCAATCAAGCCTGAATATAACTGCTATACATCACCTGCAGAGAAGTGTTTTTTGAGTAAATTTTCAGTTTGGTAGCTGAAAACTGAAAACTACACAAAAAAACGCTCCTTCCTAGGTGATGTCTGGCAGTTATATTTAGGCTTGTCAATAAAATGTTCTTAGAAGAGTATCCAATCAATGATCTTGCAACAGTGATCAAAATAAAAGTAAATAATTACTGTGGAGGAGGAATTTTTAAGAATAGCTTCAGGCTATGTTTAGGCTAAAGCCATGCTCAAATATCACCCCATCGCAGTTATTATTTGATCTTATTTTCTAATATTGTACAAGCCTTGAAGTAACTGTCGAACATTCCTGTAGAAGAGGAGTGTATATTGAGTATAGTATTCAGCTATCCATGTGAAAATTATACTCAAAAACCCTCCTCTTCAGGTGCTGTCCAGCAGTTATAATAAGGTTTGTTGTTAAACATCTTTTAGGTGATACTGGAGAAATAAAAACTGAAGTTCGCGATCAAATAAATACAAAAGTTGCAGAATGGAGAGAAGAAGGGAAAGCTGAAATTGTACCTGGGGTAAAATTTTAGTTTGTTGTTCTTTCTTGCAGTTATATTTTTGGTAGAATTTAACAATTTAAGTTTCTTTACAACAACCTCGTACCCAGGGCTTCTTAAGTTTTTTGAAAAGCGGAAAGTACTTTCTCAAAGAAACCATGAGTACGAGGTTGTCTTTACACATAATATTTAACATTTTTAATTTGACAATCTCTTTATTTCCAAGATACATTTGCAGAGGAATGAGTCAATAATCTAGTAATTGATTGGCTTCTTTATACATAGGAAACCAATCACTGTGCATGAGAAATATTTGAGCATTTCTTCAGTGATTATTTGTTCTTATTCCAAACGCTGAAGTTGATTGACATAACTAACTCCTTTACAAATTTTACTGCTCATATAGTTTTGATTCTATCACAGAGTAATGACAGACGGCTCCCTAGTGTGCACAGCTTATATTACACTAAAGTAAAATCCTGTAGTCTTCCACAGGGGATGCCGACATGAATTTAGAGGCCTGTATTTAAATTTTGTTATTTCAGGTTCTATTCATCGACGAAGTTCACATGCTTGATATCGAATGCTTTTCTTTTTTAAATCGTGCACTTGAAAGTGACATGGCACCTATATTGATTACAGCTACTAACAGAGGAATAACCAAGTAAGAATCTTCAATGCTCCATGTCTCAAAAGTGGCTGTTGGATATCACCTGTGGAGGAGTGTTTTACTCAAAAAATACTCATTCAGGACTTGGATAAAAATATTCTGAAACATTTCTCCTCCACAGTGATGACCGGCAGTTATTCAAACCCTGCTCCTTTACAGGTAATATACAACAGCCATTTTGAGGCTTGATTTCGAAGTGAATGAAACGTATCATATAGAGGAGCTTCAAAGTCTGAAAGTATGCTCAACAATCACTCCTCCGCAGTGAATGTTTACTCTTATTTAATCCACTGAAAATAACTACTTTAGGGTGGAAGCAGTTCCCAGAGGAGTACAAAGCTAAAAACTACTCAAAAGCACTTCTCCACAGGTGATATCTCACATATTTTCAGGCTTGAATTCAGAGTCCTGATTATTTTCTACGAATCAGTTTTATGTTGTACGATTTTATCTAGAATCCGTGGTACAAAGTACAACAGTCCTCATGGTATACCTATTGATCTGCTTGATCGTTTGTTAATCATTTCAACGTCACCATACGAAGAAAAAGACTTGGAACAAATCCTAAAAATAAGGTACCCTATTTCCTTGAAATTTACCAAAAAGAGGGGGATGTCAAAACGACATCGTGTGCCGGCCCTGTAATCACCACTGTCGAGAAGGGACCACTTCTCCACAGTGCTTGTTTGTAGTATGACTTGTTTTTAGATGTGAAGAAGAAGACGTTGAAATGACTGATGATGCACTTGCTGTGTTGACAAAGATTGCACAGGAAACAAGTTTACGATATTCAATACATTTAATCACGTCAGCCAATCTTTGCGCGAGAAAACGAAAGGTACGTTTAATACTCTTATTTACAACCCTAGTTGGTAAAAATTTGTTCAAAGTCCGCAGTAAAGATACTATATATAACGTTGTTCGACGTAGTTCTAACGTTATTACTGCGGACTTTGGACATATTTTTGTCCACTGGGATCTTGCAATGCATTGGTTTATTCGTATCGAAAAACCAACCCATTCCAAGCTGGTTGACATATATAACACTTTTCTGTGTAGGTTCATTCTTGGTGAGTTTGGTCCAATTGAATTTCTTTTAAATCTACCAGAAAGATTGCTTTTGGAACATAATATAGAGATGGTGCCTCCTATATTTTGTTGTACTTCCAATTTCTTGAAATTTTGTAACTTTTCATCAAATTTTACTAGCTCAAAGAATTTTTGGTGCGAAAGGGAATTTTTGATGACGTCAAGTCTTAAGATAACGTTCGGGTATTACCTCTGGAGGAATGTTTTTTGAGTACAGTTTTCAGCTGCTAAGCTGAAAACTACTCAAAAACGCTCCTGCACAGTAGATGATGTCCGACTGTTATCTTGAGGCTTGCTGCCAAGTTTTAAGTGGTAAGAGAGTATTTCAATAAAAAGTTATCGAGGTATTTAGATCCCTAAAAATCCCATAGTAAATGGGGTTAAGCTTATCTGTTATTTATTTCCAGGCAACTGAAGTTGAGGTTGAAGATATAAGGAAAGTATATTCATTATTTTTCGATCAAGGAAGATCAACACAATTTCTTAAGGAATATCAAAAAGAATTCATGTTTAACGAAGCAGATACAACTTCAATGGATACTACTTCTTAAGATGTGCGAAAAATCGCCTTTTGATTGGTGGGCACGTATCATCTTTGCTCCATGTATTTTAAATCAAGTATATTTGCTTGGGAAATACGAAATTGCTATAGACGCTTTTGACGGGGAACACGACCTGTATGCTTTGGTGTGTATCTATCGACTGATAAAATTATTTGTTATATTTTTAAGCAACATTCAATGTTATAGTAAGAGACAACGTTTAATGTTATACTTTAAAGCAACTTTCAATGTTCATGTTATATATTTTTACGAAACTGTTGGGTACAATACTAAATATATATGTATATATATATAATTACATGTTTTTATTACTGGCCAAAAACTTGTTCAAAGTCCGCAGTAAGGACGCTAGAACAACGTCGAAGACATCGCTTCTTATGGAAGCTAGCGTGAATACATTTTCTACAGTAAATTTCGGCAATTCGAATACCGGGAACATCGGTTTTCGTCCTTTCTCTGCTTAAAAACTCTTATAAATACAGTGTGGCCACTAATCATGGAAATCATGGAAAAGTCATGATATCCACAAATTTTACTAATAAGTTTTTAATATGCTTTATCGGTAAAAAAACCCGGCTAAAAGGGATTAAATTTTCTTTATGTTCTACCGACTAAATTTTACCGCTAACTTATTTTAAGCCGACCGGTATTTTTAGCCGTCGTATTTCTTTGCATCAAGTTCTACTTTGAGCAGCCAACGCCTTATTTTCATGTTATTGTGAATAGGTCTATTGCTGAGTTTTTTTAGTTTAATATTTTTATATGCAATTATTATTGCGTAAATTAGGGTGCAACCCTTTTCTGCCACGCATTTTACCTTAAGCGGAGTTAATTTAGTTCCCACGAAAAAAATACTAAGCAAGCTATTCGCGAAAATAAATTTCCTTGAAATGTTTCAAGTTGCGAAAATTAGTTCCCGCGAAAACATAATGCAATGGTATCTGTTTCGTCGCAGTCATGTGTTCCCCTGTTGATGCGTCTGGTTTGTGACATTTCTATACCATAGACTAGATATATCTTCATGAATGATACTATATTCGTTCTCATTTTGCCTTTCGGATTTGTGTTGGGCTCCGCGAAAATATATTTTATCTCCCTTCGCGAAAATACCATTGATCAGGAAGATAAGTTCCCGCAAAAATTAAGTGTCTTAAGGTAGCAGTTTTCACCTATTTGTTTCCTGGTGCATGGGTTGCAGCGCTCTTTAAATCGTAGACAATAATACTGTAGACAAAGTGAACTTTTTGCGAAGAGTCGAAATCTCAAAAGTCGAATAATTTTTCATGTCCCCGTAGGCAGTTTTTATTTTGAAGTCCTTTAACTGATGGGTTGAAATTAACTGGTTTTTTAAAATGAATGAGGAGAGTTAAAGTTTTGCAAATTTGCAGAGAGCCGGAACGTTATCACAATTCTTCATATAAAGGCAGATCAAAAAGCGGAAAGAAGCCCTGGGAACGAGGTTGGTATATAATATAACAAATATTCTATACGTATCTGCTAAACCTCCTGGTTACCAGTTTTTTCAATTAATTTTAATTCCATATCATTTCATTGCCAAAGAAATAATTTTATTTTCCATGGCTGGTTGAACTGTGCAGTATAAACAGATAAAACGGACTTAGTATTTAACCCATTGAAATCAGTTTCTGAAACAGTAATTTATCATAACTGATATGAGTTTTTATCGATCTCATAACTTTGCATTCACATTCATAATTGAAATGAAATTTCAAACTTTTCCCAATAGTAAGTAAGTAAGTAATCGAAAGTTTAATGTCCTCAGGGAATCCACATCAGTTCAGTGGTTCTTCCTCCCCTCCGACTGTCAACTAAGTTAACTCACCGCTAGAGATACGTGAAAGCATTGCTCTAACTTG